>JAJQOW010000125.1:0-135000 GCA_037975125.1 Latrodectus hesperus
TCTGAGTGTTACAGGAAGAGCTGCAGCCTTTGTGTATGACATGAATCGGTGTGGTTGAAGTTATCGCCGGAATTAAAGTTTCAATCGGTGATTTCTTTGGTCACTGTTGGGGGTTGGAGGTCACGGTTGACTAACCTAGTTGTGCAGTAGAATAGTCCGTACTGTCATTTTCAGTTGTCCTTCTCGCTGACCCTGTGTTGTCATTGTTGAACATTGACCGTCTGAGAAAATACTAGTGTGGCCGGCCAATGTCCATTTTATGGACTGTGTTTTGAGTGTCTCTGGATGTCACAAAAACCTTGGCTTGCACTACACTAAAGTTTGTGGAGACGCATCCGCGGTTTCTGTAAATCTCCAGGCACGGTTGTGGTATTACGAAGTATTTGTGTGGCCAAGAGTCCTCAATCGGGCTGGTTATTAGTACCATGTGGTGTTCAGTTCCAGTCGATTGGGCTCCTTTGCCAGGTCACATCAGGTGCTTTGTCCAATGCTCCTCTGCTTGGTGGAGTTGCTCCTCAGTAAGGTGAGGCATGTCTAATCCTCAAGTTAGTGAGGGCTGCCATTCAATATTATTTGTGTTCATGTTGACCCTATAATCCTCAATAAGGTGAGGCCTGCCTTATTTGTATGTTGTGATGTGTGTTTAGCACAGGGAACTTTTAATTGTTAATTGCGTCTACTGCTACCGGTTTTATTTCCAATTTCTTAATGATTTGAGTTAATTTTTTTGTGCCGTTTTATTATTTAAGATTAATTCGCTCCACGCTGGTAAATTTGACTCCGTTGGTCTGTTTAAGTGTAGCGCTGATGTAAGCGGGCAATCAAATGCGTATTGTTGTGGGTTACCTTATTCTCCACACACGCAATCCCCTATCATGGCCTTACCCAGCCTGTAAACAAAGGTTGGGAATTGACCATGTCCAGTGAAAAATTGGGCTAATTGTTGCTGGCCTACTAGTCGCTTTGTATTCACTTCCGGGAAGAAGGTATGTGTGTACCTGTCTGTCTGCTATGTCCCACTCTTCTTGCCACCGTTTTAGGATTTCGTTTAAAACAATCTTTTTCATGTGCGACTGTGGTAGCTTGATAATGTTCTCCTGTGGCATTTGTGTCGCCCTTTTTGCTGCTTGATCGGCCTCTTTGTTGCCTAAAATACCTGTATGTGATGGTACCCAGTATAATTTAATTATGTGTGTCTTTGTTAAATCTAGTAGCAGCTGCTGTGTCTTCTGAATGAATTTGTTTCTGTGTTTAACTAATGCGTACAGGCTTGAGAGACTGTCCGTATGTAAGTGTGCAGTTACTCGGCTTTTTTCCTTGATCCATGCAAGTGCTTTGTTTATAGCAGATTTCTGCTTGAAAGTCCGAGTTTTTTCTATTTATGGACAGTTGACTGGTTTTATTTAGTTGTGTGTTGTTAAAAACACAGTTGGCCGCGCCGACACCGTCATCTGTTTTGGAGCCGTCTGTAAAGACGTTAAGATGTTGTCTGTAAAGATGTGGTGTTCTAGGCTGAAAGGGCACTGATTGAGTTGGAAGTGGTGTTCTGTTACTTTTTCCATTGCTGCTTTTTTAAGTTCTTGAGTGACATAAAATGAATCTTTTAAAAATTTCGGATTTTATACACCTGGAACTTCATTTTCAGCACCAAGTTGGTTGAAGCATTGAGCCAATGCTGTTCCTCTGAGTCTTGACTTTCCATTAGATAAATCAATAAAAATCACAGCTCCCTTCTCATTTGGGCATTTTAAATCACGTGTAAATGTTAATCTAATATCAGTACAAGGTGCATAAGAATATATCACTAAATTTCCAGGTGCTTTAACAGTTTCCGTGCCAACTCGAGCAGGCATACTCAAAGTATCTTTAACTCCATGAATAGCAATCCCATGCTTTGACATCAGTGAACACATTGCTCTGCAGGCATCACACAAGGCAGCTCTTTCTCCAGGTAATTTAGCAGCCCACATCCAATTGCCACTGCATTTTATATCTTCTAGTGAAGATAATTTTGCATAAACTATGTTAGTTAAAGCTTCAGCAACAGACATTCTGGCTCCAGCACTAGGATTAAGAAGACCTTTAATAGGTCTTAGTACGTCTTTAATAGGACCCAGCTGATTCTTAGTTCAGTTTGTTTGAAAATTTTATAATAACTTGGTTGATCAGAATCCACCGGAAAAAACACAGAAACATATCCTTGAATATCACGACTATTATCAAAAAACTTAATGACATTATTTTGAAGAGAATTATATTGAGTTTTCATAATCATTTAGGTAAATGGGATAGGTAAATGTATTATCTTTAATGGCAAATTGTAACCAGGTATATTTAAGTTACTAAAGCTACAGGCAGCTGTGCCTGCATTCAATTGGGCTCCTCTTCCAGCAGCTTGAACATCTCATATTCTACCCCCAGTACCATCCCCACTAAATGGAGCCAGTCCAGTGGGAAAGTTGTGTGTATCAGCAGTAAATATTATATGCCTAATTCCAGGTTTAGTTTTTAATTAACTAGGTTGATCAGAATCTCCTGGCAAAAACACAGAAACATTTATCCTTGAATAGAACTACCATAATCAGAAAACTTAAAGACATTATTTTGATTAGAATTATTTTGAGTTTCCATAATCGTTTGAAATAAATTTTCTTTCACAGGTATATTATCAATTGTCATTTTACCTTTAAAAAACCAATGTCTACTATGTCCACTGTTGAATTAGGCTAAGTCAAGGCACTCAACAGTAGTTGGCTTTTTCTTCAGTTCCTCACAAAATATTCGAATGTAGAAATCTAAATCCCAGTCATCCATAGCGAAACCTAATTTATTGCTAATTTCTTCTAACACTTTTCTACCACCACCCAAGATATCAATTTCTTGCCATAGCTCAGGAATGAAGTCCATTTTAAAACTAGTCAATGTTTATCTTTCTTCTTAAAATAAATCTTTCATATTCACATTCTGTCATACGATCATGCAGCAACGTTGTAACAAGGTTCTTCTTTCATCTGAATAATCATTTTCAGTCTGAATTCGGTACCTAACCGATCGCTCAATTCTACTGACTGGCAAGCCGATTGATTTACATGTAGAAACCGCATTTGTAGAAAATAGGGTGAAAAATTCAATCTCGGTCTCTTCCAAATAAAAGCACCTTGGTTTTATTACTAAAAGAAATATTAAAAATAAATATTAATTTTTAAAAGAAAAATAAATTTATAACTTTATTAACTTTGAAAGGAAACCTCCCGAGGAATTGAATATATAAAGGATAAGGTATATGTATGTGTATACATAAAAAAAATTTAACATATTTCATTCTATTCAATGTAAGTTTGTCAATATGTATATTATAAAACACATACATCTACAATCCGAAAATATGTTTAAAATCTGTGGAAAAGCCGCTTCTGTAGTAATAAGCAGTCTTTATTAAAAGGAGATATTTGAAATTAAAGACTAATATAACCCAATGCTATAATTTGTTTAAAATTTATATATAACACACACATATATACTCACACATATTTTATACATACATATGTGTGTGTATGTGTCATGTATGTATATGTACACATATACACACACATATACCCTCGGCAACGGCAAATAGTTCAAGGTTTTTTATTAGTGTGCTTATTGAGCTACAATTTCTTGATATTTTTAGAGTTACTATAAGTATTTAAATTTTGCCGCGATTACTTACAGATGTTTTCAAACAATTAAATAATTATCTTGAAGTAGTAAAGGAAATTGTTGACGCAAATCTACCTTAATTACAAACCTCCTATTTTCTTTATTCAGTGATTTAAACATAACCATCATTCTTGAGAAACAATCGAAGGGTATACACCTAAATTATTTTTCTATTGCAGAATCTGCTCGATTCAATAATTTCTTACACCTTCTGGTACAAACTGCACCAACCTGATCGTTATCTTATCAAGTATTTGAAAGCAATTCAAATGAAATTATTTCACATCAATCAATAGTTTAAAAATCTGAATATAGCCAATTTAAAAAAAAAAAAAAGAACAAATTTTAATCTAAAATGAATACTTTTCTCATGTCATTAACTATTTTTTTAATGTTTAATTGACTTAGTTTGGTTAAACATATTCAAAAAATTAGTTCGAAGAATAACTTTATAATCAAAGATAATACTCTGCTTTTGAATAAAAAGTTTATTTATAGATTTTAAATCTTGAAAGGTTTATATATATTATGTTTACAGGATAATGTAGTAAATGCAACGAGAAATACCCCTCGAAGATGTATTGCCTTATGATTTCTGATTTATTACTTAATAAAATTATTGAATTTTATTCCCATAAAGCAAATTTATGTTTTAAAATGATTATTCTTTAATTTTAAAATTTAATTTTTTCTACTTAAAAATAACTTTTTTTGCAATGTAAATTTATCAACTAAATTACTATAGCGAAGAAATATTATTCTTAAATATGTATTCGCTTGTAAAAATTCCATACTTTTATAATGTATTTCTTATACAAAAGTTATGGTATTGTACATAAACCATTTCTTATAAACTTTTGTAATATATAATTTACCAACTATTCTGTAAAATTCATATATAAAATTGACTTGAAAAAGTTTTAATTTTATATTTAGTCTCAAAGATTTTGGCATTAAATTTAAAATACATCAACCAACTGTTAATATGGCCAAATCGCTATAATAAAAAATACCAAATAACTGTTATAAATTTACTTATTTTCATTTTATTTAGGTGAGCATAAACGATTAAATAAAAAGAAAATCATTAAAACTTTTAAATAACACTCTGCAACTTATCGTGGAAACTTTAAAAGTGAATACTTTTCTTTTAAATTGATTTTTTTTAATTTCCATGAAAATTTCTTCTAGATGTGTTATTTAATTTTACATTTTTAAAAATTTAGAAGTATATTTTATTTAGTTGTTATTAATATGTTAATTCATAACTTTTGCTTAATTCTTTAAAATAATTTTATAAAAATAATTATCATAATTTTTAATAAATTGAATAACATTTAGCTCTAAAAATGAAGTTATACAAATAAATATTATAAATAAACTTTTTTTATTTTAATTTCAAAGTATTTTTCCCAAACATGCAGATTTAATTTTTACCACTATATTTTGCTCTTTTTCAGTAAGTAAAATTAATATATTTGCTCTACTTGAAATTATCAAATTGAAACTGGGTTCTCTTTCTTAGAGAAATCGTTTAAATAATCGAATTATTATTTATTGTTATCCAATTCAAGCACTCTTGCTGTAAATTATTTTCAGCACAGTACTAAACAGTTTTTTGCTGCTGCAAAATCTTTAAATGTAAGGATTGTTATTTTTGTATTGAATAAGAGCACCAAATGATGCGTAAAGTGTATTCATTTTTGTATATTAATATTTTGTCCCTCTCATTACCCATTCCAAATCAGAGAAATTATGCGGGACCGGACAAAAACAATTTGATAATCGAAGTGAGCAAACTGAATGCATAATTCAGGTCGCCTTCTTCAAATTAGTTTTTTTCAGAAAAATATGTTTAAAATAATAAAAAAACAAATGTTTTTTTTATTTTGCTGCTTTAAGTGGTTTAATTAAATGTCGATAAGAGATATCAAATATCTCTTACATTCCGATGGCACACAATAAATAGGCGAAGAATTTTGCTGTGAGAGAACAGTTCACACATATATTTTCATTACTGATAAAATTTGATAATTAAATTGTATAAAACGAATGTGTGCAATCCTATTCGTTATAATAGAATTATTACAGATTCCAGTTCCGAAAAGAGCTATGTTGCATGCGTGGCAAATTTATAAACATTATTTGTATTTGTTTTAAAATATCTCAGAGAGATAAGAAAACTCAAAATTGCCCAATTTTGGCGTAATATACCTTAAAAATGGCAATTCTAATGACTTGGCAACTATTTGGCAAGATTCTTGACGAGAAATAGATTCAGGGAAAATCAGAAGCTTTAGGATCAATAGTAAGCGAGATAGCCTAGAACTCTCAAGAAGCTTCGTGAAACTCGTAGATTTTCACGCCAAATCGGATATAAATACTGCTGAATGTCACAAAAGAGTTCATGAAGATGACCAGTTTTTGAATGCTAGTTTAGAGCACTGTAGCTGTTGTCTGGAATGTTCTATTAGTTTCTGGAAGTAAACGGATTTCACACGAGACATGGGTCATGATACAGAAAACACAATCTTTTAGTAGATATCACCAAAATAATTAATTATTGATAAGAGAGTGAGGGGTTAAAACATTCTACCATGTTCTATCAGTTTCTGAAAGATATTAGTTCAAACCTGATAGAAGCCGATAGGAGAGTGCAGTGGCGTAGCGAGCACGATTGGCGCCTGGGTGCGATTCCAATTTTGGCGCCCCATCTCAAAAAATAGCAAAATAATATATAGAATAAACATGTAATAACAGTATAATGCAAATAACAACAGCAAAGTATCTACTATAAAATAGTCTTAAATGTTGATAATTTTAAAGGCTCAGACTTCTAAACTTGAAATAAAAAATCCAGTAAAAAAATCTTAACTAGAATAGGATTCGGAAATGTGTGTGCATCAGTAGAAATCAAACTTACGGAAATTTAGAATTAGTGAAAGGTTGTGTTAGAAAATCATTTTTCTCAGATTCAACATTAACCATGTGTTTAGATTAGACAGAGAGCAAATTAGATGAGTCCAAATGTAAAAAATCTGGCAAACTGTAATTCTAAGTGTTATAGCAGTCTAATGTATGTAAATAAGTAAATTTAAAGAAAATATAAATGAATTCCTTTTTAGAACATGGTTTTAATTTGTTTTGACATGGAAGTGTTTTTATAAATTCTAATCTAAATTGTCCTCTTTTTCCAGATCTTTTAATTAGCAAAATATAAAAGTTATCTATAAGAACTAATTAATATTCAATTTAGAGTTATGATTTGTTTAAATAAAAATTATTTACTGTAATAACAATCTAGACTTTACTTTTAGTAATTTTGATCATTTTGTATTTATGAATACTGTTTACGTCAGATATAACTTACACTATTATCTAATATATCGGTCTTGTAATATCTACTGAAATGAAGGCATAAAAAATCACAATGATTTTAATTCTTAATGTGAGAGATTATTGTATGTTTTATTCTAAGTCATCATGATGTTTTTCAAATTCTTCTAGACATGTAATGTAAAGCAAAATGTAAAGAATAAGTTGTTCTAAATAAAAGGATAATAATATAAAGAATAAGTTACTCAAAAGTCAACATTTCTAACGAGGTTTTAAGTGAAATAACACTAAAGACGAAAATTTGTGAGTGCGAAATGATGATATTCTAACCGGGTTAATAGTTAAAATAAAAGGAAATAATAAATTTTCCTAGCATTTGGAGGTAATTACTATTTTATTTCCAGTGTTATATCGTATTCTTTATCAAATATTGCAGTGTTATTTTGAAAAAAAGAATTCTCTTCTGTTGGGGGTCAGTCTGTTGCTGAACACAAACATTTTCGGACAAAGAGGACAGCTAATGAGAAATACATTCCAACGCGAATTTTTTCATGATTATAACGTGACAGTAGACAATAAAGCTTGAGGTAAATACAGAGCTTTTCTTTTCTCTGGAGCGATGTACAAGAATTTCTCCCAGAAGTTTTAAGTCTCAATAACATCTTTCAGTGAAGTTTTATATTCCTTATTTTTCCGATACATTTAATTATTTTTAGTAAATGAAATGGATATAAAAATCAATATCTTCAAGAATAATTTGATTCTTTTAACATTTTTAGTTTTTTTATTCTTGTCGGGCTCCTTTATTTGATAAGGACGGGGCTCAAGTGAAGTTAATTTAATCATTAATAGTTAAAAAATTTATAACAAAATCATTAGAATTTTTTATGCAATATTAATTATTTATAATATGAGTATTATTCTTTAAAATGAAGTTTTCTACACATTCACTTTATCATCCAGATTTAGCTTCACTGAAGCCCTAAGCTATATCACGCGAAAAATGTATATGTAATAATATATTTAAATACCTATTATATTTTTCTCGGATTTTACTGAACACAGCCATGCTAGTTTAAGGAACTTATAGTTTAGGAGCTCCGTAAAATAATAAACTTTGAGATATAGTTTATTTCCTGAAAAAATGATTGGTACTATAATTCCAATAACATATACTTGTTGTCTATTCACTATTATTATTCTACTATTATAAAAGTAAATTAGTAAGAGTTGAGAAATGAAATACTTTATAAACATCCATTCATTTTATTTGAAATGGAATTTTTTGTATGTTTTATACCTTTCTCATTGACTATTTAAAAATGCAAATTTTAAGAACCTTTAAAGGAAAATTTTCACTTGCGTTTTAATTATAGTTTGACAAGTTTTTATTAATATTATTTCAGTTTTATAAAATTTCCTTTTTAGAGAGAGATTTTTTAATTTTTATTTTAGTCAAAATAAGATTAAAACTTCACATTTTTTATTTATAAGAGAAAATATTGTTTATGAAATAAAATGTTTTATAATAACTATAAAAAATGAATATCAAGTCAAATAATATTTTAGACCATCAAATTTTCTACAAAAACTTTTTTGAATTCCTAAATGATAAGTTCCTAATGATGTCAGTCGATGCCATATTCATTAGATATCTTGTTTTGCTTTTTTTATTTTGAGTAGAAAAGATTTATTTGCTTAACCAATGTAACAATTTTTCATAGGTATGCAACTTAATTTAGACATCAAGCAAAAAATTAGAATTCTAAAGAACATGGTGAATTTTGCTGCATTCACTAAGTCAAATCAGTTACAGATTAGATCACGAGCTTACCTTTTTGGAATCTTACTAAATTTTTGATTCGTAAATCAAGAGATATAACATCAACACATTATTTGTTAAATAAAAACTAAAAACAAACTAAAAACTAAAAACAAACTATGCATAAAAAGGAAACTAAACAATATAACTTGTATATTTCAGAATTTTTACCAAAAAAAATGTAACATATTTCCATCATTACATGTGCAAGATTTACTAAACCAAATATTGATAAAGCACCACAAATCTTGAACAAAGTATGAAAAACTGTAAGAAAAGATAATGGAAAACGCTATTAAAAGAACACACTTTTTAATACGAACTAAACTATACTAACTTATTACTATGGAAATATAAAAATAGGAACATTTTCATTTATGGCTAACTCTTCAACAGGAGAAAATAATTATTAAATTTAAAATATATTTCTCCGAATAAAATTGATATTTCAATTAAAAAGGAATAAAATTTTTCCGAAAAATAATTTTCGTAACTACCATTTTGCGCCCCTCTCAAAGCGGCGCCCGGGGCACGACAGACCCCCTTGCCCCCCCTTGATTACGCCACTGGGAGAGAGATAGGATGATGGCATGTTATCAGTTCTGGAACATTCTTCGTTGGGTATAAAAAGGGGTGAATCTTTATATCAACATTTCATATTTACTCTCATCTGCTTAAGTGAAAGTACACTTTTAGTACGTCTTCAATCGACTGTGGAATCTTCTTAGAATCAGAATTCAGATGTGGAATCCCTCTCAGAATCAAAATTCAGCTATGGAATCTTCTCAAGTACGTAAATTTTTCTTAGGCATAATTAATATTTAAAGGATTACATTTATTGTTATTTATGCTTAGTGTTCATCTATTTAGATCAAAGTTTTTAATATAATTTGTATAGTGTAAAGATATTTTAACTGTGTATATAAATTATCTATTGTTTGCAATCTACTTATTTTAGTATTGTGTTTTCAATTTCTTTCATATCATGTGTAAATATAAAATTTTTACTGTTTTAATTTCAATCTACGTGTTTAAGACTATTTCATATTAAATTATTTTACATAGTACATAAATATTGTTTAATTGTTTTATTGTTTAATTGTTTTAATTTCAATTTACATGTTTAACACTGTTGAATATTAACTTATTTTATATAATAAATATTTCAATTGATTATGTACTACATTTAATTTCTTTAAAAATACAATTTAAAATGTTTTGAACTTATTTTGCTTAGTGTATAAATATTTCAATCGTAATTATTTAATGGTTTACGCGTTTAGTGCTATTTAATATTAATTTATTTAATAGAGTGTCTAAATATAAATGCTTAATTCTTTTAATGATTTCAATAAAAATAATTAATTGTTTCGCATTATTTACCAATAGAAAGAAAGTTTCTCTTATTCACAGTGTCAATGTTCAAATGGCTTAGAATGGACTTCAAATATAGGCTATCAATATCCGATAACAAACGTTTTCAAACATGCGAAATTAATGAACACATTTAATCGATTAAAAGTGATTTCGAAAAAAAGTGAAAAAAGCAGATGATTTTAGACATTTGTTAAGAAATTTTTAGATTGTCATACTAAATATTTTAAAATGTACAAGATAAGTAATTAAATACTAATTTTTCTTCAAAATTTTTAAGAATGAGTGTAAAACCGTAGTTGTAAATTGATAACCAGACATTGTATACTAAACTTAAAAAGGTTATAATAGTTATATATTTTAATTTCTTTTTAGTAAAACTGTTAAAAATATCAAAGTTATTTGGATATAAGTTAGAAATAGAGGAATAATTTAAAATAAATGTTATAAAGTTAAGACGAATATAATATTTTTTTCATTTAAATTAAATACTTAACTTATTCTTGTTGAAAATAAAATAATTATTTAGTGACAATGGAAGTATAATTGACCACTTTTAAATACTGATCACTTTTAATAGAATCTAAATCGGCAATCATTTAATTATATAGTACAGTCATATGTACATATACCTGATAAGATTGCTATCAGTAAGAATTGATAAACAGCAATCATGTGATGATTCATGTTTAGTGAAAACAACGAATCACGTTGATTAGAGTTATCGCAATTGTAGGATCACGTGATATATTTATCTCGATGTCAACATGAAATCGCATAGCTTTGTATTAAATTGAATGTACCCAACTCTTAAAAATGTAATTGGACGTACTTCTCATTTTCATGAAAACATTAATATTTAAAATTATAATATTGTTATTCTAATTAAAAATAAATATAGTTCCCTTAATATTTTACTTATTAAATTTTAAAAAGAAAATTTTTGCATTTCATTGTACACATAATATTATCAATGAAGTTTAAACTTGCTAAGAAATTCTAGTATTTTACTTTACAGTTTAAGTTTGTATAATAATAATAGGGCATTTCTCTTTATTGTAAAGACTGTATATAGTTAAAAATGTTATACTATAATAGTGGGAAGACATTATGCAAGCACTTACAGGATTTATTTCTAAAAACTAGATAAGTTTTTATAATTAGTTTTAAAAGTACTTTTTAATAGCTTTTAAAGTTACAACATACAACAGCTTTCGTATTTCTTCGTATGTAAGAAAATCATCAAAATAATTGTGGCAGGTTAAGAAATTCTAGTAAGTCGATAAATTTTTAAGATCAAACTCATTTGTCATTTCTATTTAAAAAACACTGAAATGATATTAGTGTATATATATTTGATTTGGAAATTTGTTAAATGTAGTTAATCTCAAATAAAAAAATATTTGCAGCTTATTACCTAGAGAATTGAAATAATAAATTATATTTAAAAACATAATTATCTATAAGTTATTGATATCATAAAACTTTACGCATAAATAGATTAATTATTTACTAATATTTAGTAACAGGAAAAATTGTATATTTTACTTGAACACCAATTTTCCTTGAAAATGTAAAATTTGTACGATTGAATGTAAAACTATAGTTTCAGTTAATGAGCTATGTGTACCCAAATCTTGAGATGATTACAATTATAAATTTTTTAATTTGTTTTAAGTATGACTTAAAAAGATCTTTTGTTATTTGATGATGAATTCAGCATAATGGAATAATTTAAAATAAAAGTTAGAAAGTTAAAATGAATATAATATTTCCGTTTATGCTTACATTTAAGTCAAATATTTAGTTTATTCTTGTTGAAATTAAAATAATTATTCACAGTAACAAGTTTGTATAAGTTACCTCTTTTTAAAAATAGAAGTATAAATTTTAATAGAATCTAATTGTTTAATTATATAGTTATAGTACATTCATTGGTTTACTTAAATGATAAGATAGTTATGGTATTTTATCATAAGAATTGTTACACAGCAATCACGTGATGACGCATGTATAGCGAAAACAGCGAATCACCTTGATTAGAGCTATCGCAAAGCTAGAGTCACGTGATATAATTATCTCGTGATTTCAGTATAATATCGCATACCTTTGTTTTAAAGTGAATGTATTTGACCGGAAAACAACTCTTTTTAAAAGTAAGTTCACATATTATTTCTTTTTTTATGAAAACATTGATACTTAAAACATGATATTGTTATTCAAATTAAAAATAAACGTTAATCCCTTAATAGATTTTTAAAAAATATAACATAGAAAAGTTTTTGAACATTTCATTGCAAACAAAAATGTTCAATGTAGTTGTAACATGTTAAGAATTCTTAATACTTGTCTTCAAATTTTAAGTTTATAACTGTAAGAAAACCATTGGTCATTGATGTAAGTATCCTGTAAATTTATATAAAAATTTAAATATGGTAGAGCTATTGAAGAATATATTTATAAAAATTAGAAGAGAGTTTCTATAAATTAGTTATTAAAATTAATTACATTTTCGTAACTTTTAAAGAAAAATACAACAAATTTAATTTTAAATAAGAGAAAATACTTTAGCAAGTTAAGAAATTTTATTAACTGCTTAATTTTTTATGCCAAAATTAATCGTCTTATTCATATAAAAAAAGCTCACTGAAATAACATAAGCTTTGAAATATCAATAAAATCATAATACTTGAAAGTTTCATTTGTAAAAATCGTGTATATATTTAATAAATATTTAGTAAAATAATAATTTATATTCGACAAATTAAATTTCTTAGAAACTAGTTAAATTTATTTACGTAAAAGTTAGTAATTTGTTAAATTAAACATAGTTTGAAAACACATGTTTAAGATGCGTGATTAGGAAAATTTTGGTTTGTTTGATACTCTTAGGTTATTTTTGGCACGTGGTGTCTAATTAGGGTCAGGCGTAAAGTGTATAGCTTTCGAATCACTACTAATATCCAAGATCGAGATGAAGATTTTAATATTTGAATAAAAACTCAAATTTACACAAATTTAAGTTTTAAAATTTAAAGAAATACTAATATTTTTGTGTTTGTTCACGTTGCTTAATAATTGTAGTTCATTCCTAAAACATTTTCATAAGTAAAGCACATAGACTAAGAATAACTGAATTCATTAAATGTAAAATTAAGGTAAAAAAAATATAAATAGATTTCTGAATGATTCAAGCAAAGAACATTTTGTATGTGATTATGATATCACAATGCAGTTACATTATATGTGATTTAAAAAAATAACATCTTTTAAAGAGACAAACGTGCTATAAAAATATTTTATAAAATTCATTAAGTTGTTGTTGTTGTTACTGATGGCACTTGGACAAGTCAAGCTCGCTATGCCTTGGCTATGCGATTTTAAGTTAATTGGGAGCGTCTTTCGTTTTAATCAGAGCACCATGAAGGTGAAAGTACGACTTAGCTCTACACACATGCCATAGGTACTCGTTTATATGGTAGGCAACCATTCACACCTCAATCATGCAAGGAAAGGACAGAGACAGGATAAAGAGAGATAGTACACCCATGCCCGAACCGGGATTCGAACCCAGGACCTCCTTATCCGCAGTCAGGTACGCTGACAACTAGACAAGTTGGGCGGCTATTCATTAAGTAGATTATGTTATTAACTTAGGAATAAGTTAATAAATTTTGCATATTATATGTAGAATGTAACATCGCAAAAATGTATCCTTTTCATATGTTTTGTGAATATAAATATCACTTAGTTATTATAGTCAAATATTTAATTTTCTGGTTAAAATAGTAAAATTCAATTAACTTTTATTCACAAGATAGCAAATGAGTTTTTAAAGTTTAAAACGAACTTTTCACAAATCTCTTAGTTCTCTCTTAGTTCAAAAACTATGAAAATATACTATTTTTGACTGAAAATAGGACTACTTAAAACATTTTGGCCAGAGTCAAAATTGTAGCTGAATCTGGTTTGTCTTCAACTGCAGAGGAGCTCATTTTCAATAAGTTATTGTATTTGATTTAAATTCTATATAAAAAGAGGTGATATGTTACTCTAAATTTAACAATGGCTTTAAAAGTAACGAATAAAATAATTTTATTATAAAGTAAATAACTTTAAATATGTAATCCAGATAATTTAAGAAATTATCACAATGCCAAAGAAAAATGTTATTGACTTTCCAATTAATTAAACACAAAATTTATATTTGTTTATAAGTTGGTTTCCTCATTATCATTAAAACAAATTAAAATTAATTAATTAAATGCATTAAAATTTAAAAGAATAATTCTAACCCCTATTTAAATAATTACTTTAATAATTAAAAATATCTAATTTCAATTTATAAAATAACAATAAAAAAACCTTTAAAAATAGATTAAAGAGAGTAAAAATTTTTTAAATAAATAAAACTAATTAAAATTTAGTTTAAGATTATGTAGGATAAATTTGCAAGAGTTCTGAAGCTAATACATACTTAAATAAAAGTGTGACTGAGGAAAAATTATATCCCAAACATATATATAAAAACTAAAGCATTGCACATAATTATTAGGAATTTAATGACTACAAAATTTAAAATATTTATTTAACTTATTTATATTCCACTTACTAAACATGCAAATATTATTTATCTAAATTACATTATAATTTACCTTTAATTTATTACTTATTCATTAAATTAACATAAATGTTCATTAATTGATTCTTTTTTAATTACATTTTTACAGAAAATTGCTTATTCTCTTAAATAGCTAGTCTCTTATTTAAAAAAAGAAACTTGTAGATATATTAGATAAAGGACAAATGTAATTTGAATTAATGTTATTATTCCGATTCATCCTTTTATTAAATATTTGTATTTTAGGCAATAAAAGAATTTCTCAAATTGACGACTGCAAGAAATATGTTGAAATATTCTTTTTCCCTTCAGAGAAAATTAGAGCTAGGCAGGAAAGAAGAGCTGAAATGAGAGCTCGTTGGAGTCAGAGGCCCGGCACCATCGCTACTCCTTCCATCGTAAGTTTTCTCATCCTTATAAGTACAGAGCTGAATCTTTGAAAATGAAATTCTTTGTGGTACTTAATTTCATTGTTTAATTTCATAAAATTGTAATATAATTTTGAGCGGAATTTATGAATTGGTAGAAAACTTGAAAGAATCTAAAGATTGCTATCCTATTATATCAGATCTTTAACTCTTGTGTATTCAAAAAAAAAAAAATGTAAATCAAAAGTTAACGATTCCAGACATTTTTAGAGATAAGTGGTCAGTGTTTAGTGTAAAGTACACAGAATTAAGATGTTTAAAAGAAATGTGTTAAATACACTATCTATTACATCACAGAGCCAAGAGGATGGGTCGTTCAAATTATTCTGGTCTACTGATATAATGTTCTCCAGCGTGCGCCTTCTAGAGGAAATGGGAATTGGAAGTGCATTTCCTGAAAGAAAGATGGATCCATGCCTTGAAGCGTGAGACTATTTCACCCTTTCTAGATAGGCTGAGAGAAAAAAACGCCTATTCTGGGTACTCATTAGCATATGAGAATGGGATACTATAATTTTGAAATTCTTTAAGAGAACGAAACCTCTTTAGAAAAAGTCTAATTACCTAGAAATGGTTTATTTCAATGAACATACCTAATTTGATTCGTTTGAATTTTTTTACCTGTTCTTAGATTTTTACTCCAATATGAAGTCTATATAAATGAGAATAAAGTTCAATAAATTGGATAATATTTTGAATTCCTTTTTTTTTTACCTTTTGATCACATGGTGTGATAAAATTTCATGTGATCTGCCATACTATAATTGTAATTTAAACAATAGTTAGTAATGAATTCCGCTTATTGATCACATACAATAATCAGAAAATGGAATATATCCTCAAACTCTAACCATTAAACTATAATTTTGTGAAATGTTGACAAAATTTTTAAGTAAGTTTGTAACATTTATGCAGTTTACAGGTACCAAATTATTTTAAAGTAGATTTACTCAAACTGAATGACAATAAAAATCTATTGATTGCTTTGGGGAATTTCAGAATTTAAAATGATTTAGAGGAACTGTGGAATCCGACAAACTTAGAGCTTGTACACGTCTAACAACACAGGGTTGCAAACCTTGTTGAAATGATAAAATCAAATGCAATCTTAAGCCGAGGGTAGTTTGGGGATTCAAAAAATACCTCACATACAAGAGAATTTCATTAAAAGCAAACATTTCTGCTCTTGTATGAAAGCAGAACCAATCATCAAAATCTGGACTCTTGGGCTCGGTACGTTTCTTTGATTACATCTTAAAAAAAACTTCTAGCAGTTGTCGAGAGGTGAAAATAGCCAATGGATTTTAAAGACTTAGCTAGTTATATTTTAAAAACTGGGGCATCTGCAATCTTTTCTTCAGATATCACTAGCTCCTTAGTGAA
Organism: Latrodectus hesperus; assembly: GCA_037975125.1. Classification (NCBI taxonomy): domain Eukaryota; kingdom Metazoa; phylum Arthropoda; class Arachnida; order Araneae; family Theridiidae; genus Latrodectus; species Latrodectus hesperus. The sequence continues at coordinate 16,664 of JAJQOW010000125.1, forward strand.
ACCGTTGCTAATGTTTGAAGATTTGACTCTTAGCACTAATAAAGACTAAGAGTAGTGCTGAGCAAAATGCTATTTTTTTCACCATAAACAAGACTTGCCTTGAATAAAGAAATTGGAATTTTCGAATTTTAAGAAAAAATGAAAACGTTACAGCAGGCCAATAACACATGTCACGGACCTAATGAAATCAGATAACTTATGCCTCGACATTTAAATCCAAATTCCTCATCAGCCTTCTTACTTATCAGAATCTGGATTGAAAATAAGTTTCTAGTACTTTGCAGGGATATCTGAAGCCTGGTAAAGTTACTTCAATTCCTTTCGTTCATCAATCAATAGTTTATTCAGTTCAACAGTTTCCATTAGGAAAGACCCATTTTTGGTAACGCTACTTATCTGGAAACCAAAATTGGCATCACTTTCATGCGGAGAAATTGGTTTCCTTTTTTGTGTGACATAGGGAAAGCACGCGATTGTAATTGACATTGTTGAATTTTCCATAGCATGGAGGATTTTGATTTCTGGGGTAATTTTCTAACATTCCTACTAAACTTTTTACATTGTGTTTTTAAAGTTTGTGTTGGACCATTTCTATCCAATAATTTTATTCATGCCTATGGTCACCATATGGCTCATTTTAAATCTTAACTTTTAATTTTTCTCAAGTAGTGTAATTCCTGTTTAATCTTTGACATCAGGAAACTTAACTCTTTTGTGCAGGGAATCCTTCAAAAAAAACTACCGGGGTTACAATAACACAGAACAGTTTATTCCCAATTTTAAAACACCCTCTCTCCTTTAAATCTTAAAAAAGTATTCAGAATGATATAAGTAATACTTGTTAAAAGCACCTAAAATAAATAAATTATAAAAGTAACTCGAAATCATTTTTGCATAAATATCACATAAGGAAGCTATTGTCATTCAGAATAACAAAGATAGTTAAAGAAGATATAAATCAGGTGTTTTTAATCTAATAGCATACTTCATCATTTATAACAATCTATTTTCAGTAGGCTTTATGATGATGACCTGGAAATACCTTCTTAAGACTCTCAAATATGTGTTTAATTGAGATAATTGCTAACAGTGTCTTTGAAACTAACTACATATTGTGCAAAGAATGACCTTATTAGATTTCCAAGAAAGAGTAGCTGCATACACTTCTGCTTGTAAGGGAATTGACTCTTGGAGATCTTTTTTTATTCCCGCCCGAGTCTCGGATTATTATATTTTTCTATTTTAATTGACACTTAATATTTACTAAAGAATAACAATTGAAATATTTACTGAAGAATAACAAACGAAATGACTATAAATCTATTAGCATTTAATATTTTGTGTATTTGAGAAAATACAAATAAAACTTGATCTATAATTTTAATGAATATTTTTTAAAATGCCTCAGTGTTCTTAATGATTATTTCAGAGTAACAAGTTTTTTTACATTGATTACAAAATATGTATTTGTAATTACTATTTTCTCTTAGGAGAAGCTGAAGATGAAGGCACAGTTAAGCCAATCACAGAATGAAAGCGAGACATTGGGCCGGCATCTGACCGTAAGATTTTTAAACAAATTAAGATAATTTTTTCACAAATCATTAAAATATTCTTAATTTAACGATTCATTTTTATGGTGAAAGAAACTTGTGAATTTCTGAATTTTTTACATTTACATTTCTTAAGTTAAAAAGTAACAAAAATGATTAGATTTGAAAATGATTAACAAAAATTTGGATTATTTTCTTTTTGAAATTAGTATTTTTTAATGTGAAAAAAAATAGAATTATTAATTTGTTATAATTTTGGTCATGTATATGTGTGTTTATATGTACACAGATACATACATTACACATACACACACATATGTATGTATAATGTGTGTATATATGTGTGTGTTGTATAAAATTTTTAAACCAATTATAGCATTGGATTATATTAGTGTTTATGTATATAATTTCAACTATCTCCTTTAAAAAAAGACTGCTTATTACTAAAGAAGCGGCTTTTCCACAGATTTTAAACATATTTTAGGATTGTAGATCTATGTATTTCATATTGTATATATTGACAAACTTACATTGAATTAAGTGAAAAATGTTAAATATTTGTTATATATATACAAATACATACACCTTATCCTTTATATATTCATTTCCTCGGCATGTTTCTTTTCAAAGTTAATATATAAAGTTATAAAATTATTTTTATTTCTTTTAAAAATTAAGATTTATTTTTAATATTTCTTTTAGGAATAAAATCAAGGTGCTTCTATTTGGAAATTGGACAGTCATTTTCTACAAATGCGGTTTCTACATGTAAATCAATCGGCATGCCTGTCAGTAGAATTGGGGGATCGGTTAGGTACCGAATTCATACTGAAAATGATTATTCAGGTGAAAGAAAAACCTTGTTACAAATTTGCTGCATGATCGTATGACAGAATGTGTTTATGAAAATACATTGACTAGTTTTGAAATTGACTTAATTCCTGAGCCATGGCAAGAAATTGATAACTTGGGTCATGGTAGAAAAGCGTTAGAAGAAATTAGCAATAAATTAGGTTTGGCTATGGATGACTGGGATTTAGATTTCTACATTCGAATATTTTGTGAGGAACTGAAGAAAAAGCCAACTACTGTTGAGTGCTTTTGACTTAGCCCAATCCAACAGTGAACATAGTCGACATTGGCTTTTTAAAGGTAAAATAACAATTGATAAAATACCTATGAAAGAAAATTTATTTCAAATGATTATGAAAACTCAAAATAATTCTCACCAAAATAATGTCATGAAATTTTCTGATAATAGTAATGCTATTCAAGGATATAATGTTTCTATGTTTTTGCCCGTGGATTCTGATCAACCTAGTTATTTCAAAACTAAACCTGGAGTTAGGCATATAATATTTACTGCTGCAACACACAACTTTCCCACTGGAGTTGCTCCATTTTGTGTGGCTGCTACTGGTACTGGAGCCTATGTGATTGCAGGCACAGCTGCCTATAGCTTTGGTAACTTAAATATACCTGGCTACAATTGGCCATGGAAAGATAATACATTTACCTATCCCTCTAACTTTGCTTTACCTGTGGATATAGCTGTTGAAGCAAGTAATGTTGCTTCTGATTAGGGTAACAAATTTAGTGAGCCTATTTTTCTTGGTTTTGCTCGATCCTTTGGAATGAAATGAAGTAATGGAGAAAGACGTGAGTATATCAAGCCAATAATGTTCACTGGTGGTATTGGAAGCATTGATGAAAAACAAATAAAAAAAGAAAGATCCTGAATTGGAAATGATTGTTTGATTTATTGAGAATAAAGCCTAAAGAAAGCTCTTTGAAATTACCACCAAACTTAACTGTAACAGAAGCTCTGGATAGAGTGTTGCGCTTGCCTTCAGTTGCCAGCAAAGGGTACCTTACTAACAAGGTAGATCGTAGTGTTACTAGACTAATAGCTCAACAGCAATGTGTTGGACCTTTGCATACTCCTTTAGCTGAGGTTGCAGTTAATGCTTTGTCTTATTTTTACACTGTTGAAAGTGAAACTTCTATTGGAGAACAGCCTATTAAAGGTCTTCTTAATCCTAGTGCAGGAGTCAGAATGTCTGTTGCTGAAGCTTTGACTAACATAGTTTTTGCAAAATAATCTTCACTGAAAAATAAAAAATGCAGTGGCAATTGGGTGTGGGCTGCTAAATTACCTGGAGAAGGAGCTGCCTTGTATGATGCCTGCAGAGCAATGTGTTCACTGATATCAAAATTTGGGGTTGCTATTGATGGAGTTAAAGATTCTTTGAGTATGACTGCTCGTGTTGGTACGGAAACTATTAAAGCACCTGGAACCTTAGTGACACATTGTTATGCACCTTGTACTGATATTAGATTAGCGATAGAAGCAGAATTTACAGCTTTCAAGAACCGTCCAGATACATTTACACTGGGATTGTGTAATGGATGCCAACTAATGGCTCTCCTTGGCTGGGTAGCTCCTCATACAGAAACAGATGGTACCCAATCACAAGGTGTGACTCTTGTGAATATTATATCTGAGAGGTTTGAATCACGTTTTGTCACAGTGAGAATCATAAAATCACCTGCAATTATGTTAAAAAACATGAAAAATTCTGTACTTGGTGTGTGGGTTGCACATGATGAAGGACGATTTGAGTTTAAAAATGCAGAACTTTTAAATAATACATTGTCCCAAATCTTGACTCCTCTTTTGTATACTGATGATAGTGGTTCTCCAACTATGGAATATCCCCTGAATCCTAACGGCAGTGTTGGTGGAATTGCATCTGTCTGCTCTGATGATGGCCGTCATCTAGCCATGATGCCTCATCCAGAACGATGTGTTTTTCCATGACAATGGCCATGGATGCCTGAGGAGTGGAAAGCATCCATGGGCCCAGCATCCCCTTTAGAGAATAAACAGGTGCATTAATGGCTGGTCTAAAAGTAATGAGATAATAAACAGGGAACATATTGGATTGAGTTTAATAATGTAGGTATGTAAAATCTACAAAAACTTTTACTTTTCTGTTGAACACACAATTGTATTAGTTATATTTTTAATTAATTTTTACTTTACTCCTACAGATAATTACCTTGGTTTCTGATAAACTTCTAGTGCTTTTTCCCCCTCTTGATAAGCTCAACTTTCACGAGTCAAACTGGCAAAGGTTGGCCCGACCAAACAATCACCAATGACCAAAAAGAAATATCCTGAATTGGAAATGTTTGTTGTTAAAATTGGTGGCCCTGTTTATAGAATAGGGCTTTGTGTGGTGTAGCATCTTCTGTTCATGTTCAAGGGGACCAAAAAGAGCAGCTTGATTTTGGAGCAGTACAACGAAGTGATCCAGAAATGGAGCAAAAGTAATTGTAAGTAATTGTCGATTATGAGCACATTATGAATTTTTCATACAAAAAGAGAACTGATATGATTAGCTACTTTCATTTGAAGAGTGTTTTCTGCAAAAATAAGATTTACATTTCTTTCATAATTTTTTTATAATGCAAGGAATATTTTTTTTAGTTATATTAAGATTTTTTCTTGGGCTATTTGTCAATAAGTATACAGTTTTCAAAAATTGTTAATACAGACAGCTTCATTTAAAAAGAATCTAAAATAGATTTAACTATAAATGTTTTAATAAACTCTTTAGAAACGCATTAATTATTTTTTTGAAATCTGTGACTTTTTATTTTTATAAAATTTCACAGTTTAGATTTAAATTTAATAAAAGGTGATAAAGAAAATAAAAGGTTAAATTTCTATTTTATATCGAATAATGAATGATTACAGAAAATCTTGGAAGAATTATAATGGCAAAGAATTCATTATTCTTAGTTTAACTTATAAAATCAGGTTTCTTATCTTTAAAAATCATATAGTGATACGTATCTGAAAGAAAGTAAATTTGGTGTCAATTTTTTAAATAAATTTGGATACATAGATTTAAATAAACATTGGAAGTGGATGTAGAGAGGTTTGGTTTGTTGGATTGGTATGTTTGTCGCTCAACGGTCATTTTTTGCACACGAGGGCTAATTAGACCGGGACTTACGTCTTAAAGTGGATTCCGAACCACTACAAACATCCATGCTCAAGGTGGGATTCGAACACACGAACTGTTGAACCGAAGGCAAGAGCGCTAACCATTCGGCTGCCAGCTCGGCTGGATGTAGAGAGGTTAACAGTCTTATTTTGTATAGACAAAATATTGTGTGTAAGCAATAATTTTAAAATCAGAATCTAATTAAAATTTTTATTTTGACGGAATATATTACATGAAAAACATTTCTGAAAAGGTACCGAATATGGATTTTGAAGTTATATGTTTGTAAAAACATTTTTATTTAATTTCATATACTTCAAAAATAAAGAGATTACCTTAACGCATAACAAGTACATTTCATAACCAATCATATTTTATTACAAAGATACATATATTGTATTAAATATTTATATTTAAGGCAATAAAATGATTTCTCAATTTGGAGACTGCAAATAAAAAAGCACCTCAAATAAAAAAATTATAAAAGTAACTGGAAATCATTTTTGCATAAATTTATTATAAGGAAGCTTTTGTCATTCAGAATAAGAAAGATAGTTAAAGAAGATATTAATCAGGTGTTTTTAATCTGGTAGCATACTTCATTCTTTATAATAATCTGTTTACAGTAGGCTTTATGTGGATGACCTGAAAATACTTTGTCAAGACTCAAATATGTGTTTAATTGAGATAATTGCAAACAGTGTCTTTGAAGCTAACTACATAATGTGCAAAGAATGACCTTATTAGATTTCCAAGAAAGAGTAGCTGTATACGCTTCTGCTTGTAAGGGAATTGACTCTCGGAGATCTTAGTTTATTTCCACCCGAATCTCGGATTTTTAAACATTTCTATTTTGATTGACACTAAATATTTACTAAAGAATAATAAATGAAATATTTACTTAAGAATAAGAAACGAAATGACTATAAATCTATTAGCATTTAATATTTTCTGTATTTAAGAAAATACAAATAAAACATGATCTATAATTTTAATAAATATTTTCTAAAATGCTTCAGCCTTTTTAATGATTATTTCAGAGTGACTTGTTTTGTTACATTGATTACAAAATTTGTATTTGTAATTACTTTTTTCACTTAGGAGAAGCTGAAGATGAAGGCACAGTTAAGCCAATCACTGAAAGAAAGCGAGACATTGGGCCGGCTTCTGACAGTAAGATTTTTATACAAATTAAGATAATTTTTTCACAAATCATTAAAATATTCTTTATATTGACGATTCATTTTCATTGTGAAAGAAACTTGTGAATTTCTTACTTTTTTACACTCACATTTCTTAAGTTAAAATGTAACCAAATTGATTAGATATGAAAATGATTAATAAAATTTGGATTATTTTCCCTCTTAAATAGTATTTTTTAATGGAAAAAAATATAATTATTAATTTGTTATACTTTTGGTCATGTATATGTGTGCATATGTATACACATACATACATGACACATATACATACATATGTATGTATAATGTGTGTGTATATATGTGTGTGTTATATATAAATTTTAAACCAATTATAGCTTTAGATTATATAAGTGTTTAATTTCAATTATTTCCTTTAAATAAAGACTGCTTATTACTACATTAACGGCTTTTCCACAGATTTTAAACATATTTTAGGATTGTAGATCTATGTATTTCATAATGTATATATTGACAAACTTACATTGAATTAAGTGAAAAATGTTAAATCTTTGTTATATACACATACATACACCTTATCCTTTATATATTCATTTCCTCGGGAGGTTTCCTTTCAAAGTTAATATATAAAGTTATAAAATTATTTTTATTTCTTTTAAAAATTAAGATTTATTTTTATTATTTCTTTTAGGAATAAAACCAAATGCTTCTATTTGGAAATTGGACCGAGATTGAATTTTTCTACGCCATTTTCTACAAATGCGGTTTCTATATGTAAATCAATCGGCTTGCCAGTCAGTAGAATTGAACGAAAGTTAAACAGTGTTGTTAGAGCATGTATTGAGAGAGGTGACAGAAATATTATAGCTAGTATACATGACCAAGGTGCTGGTGGGAATGGAAATGTTCTTAAGGAAATTGTAGAAGGTGTTGGAGCGGATATATCATGCAGAAGAATTTCAGTTAGCTGATCCCACTATAAGTGCTCTGGAACTATGGGGAGCTGAATATCAGGAACGCATAACAAGTACATTTCATAACTATTCATATTTTATAATTTATACATCATAAATTTAACTACTAAAGAATATAAATTGATATATATTACTAAAAGATACATATAATGTAATAAATATTTATATTTAAGGCAATAAAATGATTTCTGAATTTGACGACAGCAAGAAATATGTTGAAATGTTGTTTTTCCTTTCAGAGAAAATTAGAACTAGGCAGGAAAGAAGAGCTGAAATGAGAGCTCGTTGGAGTCAGAGGCCCGGCACCATCGCTACTCCTTCCATCGTAAGTTTTCTCATCCTTATAAGTACAGAGCTGAATCTTTGAAAATGAATTTCTTTGTGGTACTTAATTTCATTGTTTAATTTCATAAAATTGTAATCTAATTTTGAGCGGAATTTATGAATTGGTAGAAAAGTTGAAAGAATCTAAAGATTGCTATCCTGTTATATCAGATCTTTAACGATTGAATTACAATTTTTTGTGTATTCATAAAAAATATAAATTAAAAGTTAACGATTCCAGACATTTTAGAGATAAGTGGCCAATGTTTGGTGTGAAGTACACAGAATTAAGACGTTTAAAAGAAATATGTTAATTGCACTATCTACTACATCACAGAGCCAAGAGGATGGGTCGTTCAAACTATTCTGGTCTACTGATATAATGTTCTCCAGCGTGCGCCTTCTAGAGGAAAAGGGAATTGGAAGTGCATTTCCTGCCAGAACGATGGATCCATGCCTTGAAGCGTGAGACTAATTCACCCTTTCCAGATGGGCTGAGAGGGGGAAATGCTTATTCTTGGTACTAATTAGCATATGAGAATGGGATACTACAATTTTGAAATTCTTTAAGAGAACAAAACCTCTTTAGAATAAGTCTAATTACCTAGAAATGGTTAATTTCAATGAACTTACCTAATTTGCTTGGTTTGAATTTTTTTACCTGTTCTTTGATTTTTACTCCAATATGAAGTCTATATGAATGAGAATAAAGTTCAATAAATTGGGTAATATTTTTAATTCTTTTTTATTTTACCTTTAGATCACATGGTGTGATAAAATTTCATGTGATCAGCCATTGTATAGTTGTAATTTAAACAAAAGTTAGTAATGACTTCCCCTTATTGATCACTTATAATAATCAGAAAATTTAATATATCCTCAAACTCTAACCATTGAACTATAATTTTGTGAAATGTTGACTAATTTTTAAGTAAGTGTTTAACATTCATGCAGTTTACAGGTACCAAATTATTCTTAATTAGATTTACTCAAACTGAATGACTATCAAAATCTATTGATTGCTTTGAGGAATTTCAGAATTTAAAATGATTTAGAGGAACTGTGGAATCTGACCAACTTATGTTTTGTTCATGTCTAAGAACACAGGGTTGCAAACCTTGTTGAAATGATAAAATCAAAAGCAATCTTAAACAGGAAGTTGCTGGGGGATTCAAAATATACCTTACCATTCAGAGAATTTCATTAAATGCAAACATTTCTGCCCTTCTATGAAAGCAGAACCCATCATCAAAATCTGGACTCTTGGGCTCGCTATGTTTCTTTGATTAAATATTAAACATACTAATAGCAGTTGTGGAGAGGTGAAAAAGGCCAATGAATTTTAAAGACTTCAATTTTTATATTTTAAAAACTGGAGCATATGCATTCTTTTCTTCAGATATCACTAGTTCCTTAGTGAAATCGTTGTTACTAATGTTTCTAGCTTTGACTCTTATCCTTTATAAAGACTAAGAGTACTACTGAGCAAAATGCTTTTTTTTTTTTCACTTTCAACAAGAGTGGATTCAAAAGATACCTCACCATTCAGAGAATTTGATTAAAAGTAAATCTTTCTGCCCTTGTATTAAAGCAGGACCCATAATTAAAATCTGCACTCTTGGGCACGCTATGTTACTTTAATCACGTATTAAACGTACTACAATTTATTGTGAAGACGTGAAAATAGCCAATGGATTTTAAGGATTTGTTACTTATATTTTAAAAACTGGAGCATCTGCATCTTTTCTTCAGATATCACTAGCTCCTTAGTGAAATCGTTGTTACTAATGTTTCAAGCTTTGACTCTTATCATTAATAAAGACTAAGAGTAGTGCTGAGCAAAATGCTATTTTTTTTCACCATCAACAAGACTTGCCTTGAATGAAGAATTTGGAATTTTTGAATTTTAAGAAAAAATGAAAACGTTAGAGCAAGCCAATAACACATGTCGCAGACCTAATGAAATCATATAACTTATGCCTCGGCATTTAAATCCAAATTCCTCATCAGCCTTCTTATTTATCAGAATCTGGATTGAAAATAAGTTTCTAGTACTTTGTAGGGATTTCTGAAGCCTGGTAAAGTTACTTCAATTCCTTTCGTTCATCAACCAATAGTTTATTCAGTTCAACAGTTTCCATTAGGAAAGACCCATTTTTGGCAACGTTACTTATCTGGAAACCCAAATTTGCATCACTTTCATGCGGAGAAATTGGTTTCCTTTTGTGTGCGACATAGGGAAAGCACGCGATTGTACTTGACATTGTTGAATTTTCCATAGAATGGAGGATTTTGACTTCTGGGGTAATTTTCTAATATTCCTACTAAACTTTTTACATTCTTGTGTTTTTAAAGTTTGTGTTGGACCATTTCTATCCAATAATTTTATTCATGCCAATGGTCACCATATGGCTCAATTTTAAATCTTAACTTTTAATTTTTCTCAAGTAGTGTATGTCCTGTTTAATCTTTGACATCAGGAAACTTAACTCTTTGGTGCAGGGAATCCTTCAATAAAAACTGCTGGTGTTACAATAACACAGAACAGTTTATTCACAATTTTAAAACACCCTCTCTCCTTTAAATCATAAAATAATATTCAGAATGATATAAGTAATACTTGTTAAAAGCACCTCAAATAACAAAATTATAAAAGTAACTCGAAATCATTTTTGCATAAATATAACATAAGGAAGCTGTTGTCATTCAGAATATGAAAGATAGTTAAAGAAGATATTAATCAGGTGTTTTTAATCTGATAGCATACTTCATCATTTATAACAATCTGTTTACAGTAGGCTTTATGTGGATGACCTGAAAATACCTTGTCAAGACTCAAATATGTGTTTAATTGAGATAATTGCAAACAGTGTCTTTGAAACTCACTACATAATGTGCAAAGAATGACCTTATTAGATTTCCAAGTAAGAGTAGCTGTATCCACTTCTGCTTGTAAGGGAATTGACTCTTGGAGACATTAGTTTATTCCCACCCGAATCTCGGATTTTTAATTATTGAAACGTTTCTACACATAATTTTTTATCTAAAACATAATTTCTCTTTAATTGACACTTAATATTTCCTAAAGAATAACAAATGAAATATTTACTGAAGAATAACAAACGAAATGACTATAAATCTATTAGCATTTAATATTTTGTGTATTTGAGAAAACACAAATAAAACTTTATTTATAATTTTAATATTTTTTTAAATGCCTCAGTGTACTTAATGATTATTTCATAGTGACTAGTTTTTTTGCATTGATTACAAAATATGTATTTGTAATTAATTTTTTTCACTTAGGAGAAGCTGAAGATGAAGGCACAGTTAAGCCAACCACTGAAAGAAAGCAAGACATTGGGCCGGCTTCTGACAGTAAGATTTTTATACAAATTAAGATAGTTTTTTCACAAATCATTGAAATATTTTTAATTTGACAATTCATTTTCATTGTGAAAGAATCTTGTGAATCTCTTACTTTTTTACACTCACATTTCTTAAGTTAAAAAGTAACAAAAATGTTTAGATTGAAAATGATTAAAAAAATTTGGATTATTTTCCCTTTGAAATCAGTATTTTCTAATGGGGAAAAAATATAATTATTAATTTGTTATACTTTTGGTCATGTATATGTGTGTATATGTATATACATACATACATTATACATACACACACATATATATATGTTAAATGTGTGTGCATATGTGTGTGTTATATATAAATTTGAAACCAATTGTAGCATTAGATTATATTAGTGTTTAATTTCAACTTTCTCCTTTAAATAAAGACTGCTTATTACTAATATTTTTTCTATTACTAATTAAGAAGGGGCTTTTCTACAGATTTTAAACATATTTTAGGATTGTAGATCTATGTATTTCATAATGTATATATTGATAAACTTACTTTGAATAAAGTGACATATTTTAAATCTTTGTTATAAATTTACACATACATACTCCTTATCCTTTATACATTGATTTCCTCAGGATGTTTCCTTTCAAAGTTAATATAAAGTTGTAAAATTATTTTTATTTCTTTTAAAATTTAAGATTTATTTTTAATATTTCTTTTAGGAATAAAATTAAGGTGCTTCTATTTGGAAATTGGACGAGATTAAATTTTTCTACGCCATTTTCTACAAATGGTAGGTTTCTACATGTAAATCATACGGCTTGCAAGACAGTAGAATTGATGGATCGGTTACGTACCGAATTCAGACATAAATTGATTATTCAGGTGAAAGAAAAACTTTGTTGCAACGTTGCTGCATGATCGTATGACAGAATGTGTTTATGAAAATCCGATGACTAGTTTTGAAATTGACTTCATTCCTGAGCCATGGCAAGAAACTGATATCTTGGGTCGTGGTAGAAAAGCGCTGGAAGAAATTAGCAATGAATTAGGTTTGGCTATGGTGACTGGGATTAAGATTTCTACACTCGAATATTTTGTGAGGAGCTGAAGAAAAACCCAACTACTGTTGAGTGCTTTGACTTAAGTGATAGAGGTCTAATAGTATGCCTTTTAAAAATGGCATTTGATGACAGTTGTAGTGTCAAAGTTAATTTTAGCAGTAAAGGTTAATGTTGTCAGAAGTATGCAGAAGAATTTCAGTCATTTGATCCCAATATAAGTGCTCTGGAACTATAGTGAGCTGAATATCAGGAATGCATAACAAGTACATATCATAACTTTTCATATTTTAAAATTTATACATCATAATTTTAACTACTAAAGAACATAAATTGATATACATTATTTAAAGATACTTATAATATAATAAATATTTATATTTAAGGCAGTAAAATGATTTCCGGATTTGACGACAGCATTAAATATGTTGAAATTTGTTTTTCCTTTCAGAAAAAATAAGAACTAGGCAGGAAAGAAGAGCTGAAATGAGAGCTCGTTGAAGTCAGAGGCCCGGCACAATCGCTACTCCTCCCATCGTAAGTTTTCTCATCCTTATAAGTACAGAGCTGAATTTTAAAAATGAATATCTTTGTGGTACTTAATTTCATTGTTTAATTTCATAAAATTGAAATCTAATTTTGAGCGGAATTTATGAATTGGTGGAAAACTTGAAAGAATGTAAAGATCGCTATCCTGTTATATCAGATCTTTAACTCTTGAATTACAATTTTTTGGTGTATTCATAAAAAATGTAAATCAAAAGATAACGATTCCAGACATTTTTAAAGGTAAGTGGTCAGTGTTTAGTGTGAAGAACACAGAATTATGATGTTTAAAAGAAATGTGTTAAATACACTATCTACTACATCACAGAGCCAAGAGGATGGGTCGTTGAAACTATTCTGGTCTACTGATATTATGATCTCCAGCAGGCGCCTTCTAGAAGTAAAGGGAATTGGAAGTGCATATCTTGCCAGAACAATGGATCCTTCCTTTGAGGTGTGAGACTAAATAACCCTTCCTAGATGGTCTGAGAGGGAAACGCCTATTCTCGGTGGTAATTAGCAAATGAGAAAGGGATACTGCACTTTTGAAATTCTTTAATAGAACAAAACCTCTTTAGAATAAGTCTAATTACCTAGAAATGGTTAATTTCAATGAACCTACCTAATTTGCATGGTTTGAATTTTTTTACCTGTTCTTTGATTTTTACTCCAATATGAAGTTTATATGAATGAGAATAAAGTTCAATAAATTGGGTAATATTTTTAATTCCTTTTTATTTTATCTTTTGAACACATGGTGTGATAAATTTTATGGGATTTGCCATGGTATATTTGTAATTTAAGCAAAAGATAGTAATGAATTCTACTTATTGATCACATATAATAATCAGAAAACGGAAAATATCCTCAAACTCTAACCATTAAACTATAATTTTGTGAAATGTTGACTAAATTTTTAAGTACATTTGTAACATTTATGCAGTTTATAGGTACCAAATTATTTTAAAGTTGATTTACTCAAACTGAATGACTATAAAAATCTATTGATTGCTTTGAGAAATTTCATAATTTAAAATGATTTAAAGGAACTGTGGATCTGACAAAATTATGGCTTGTACATGTCTAACGACACAGGGTTGCAAACATTGTTGAAATGATAAAATCAAAAGCAATCTTAAATAGGAAAATCCTGGGGGATTGAAAAGATACCTCACCATTCAGAGAATTTCATTAAAAGCAAACATTTCTGCCCTTGTATGAAAGCAGGATCCATCATCAAAATCTGGACTCTTGGGTTTGCTATGTTTCTTTGATTACATCTTAAACATACTACTAGCAGTTGTGGAGCAGTAAAAATAGCCAATGAATTTTAAAGACTTTAATATTTATAATTTAAAAACTTGAGCATCTGCATTTTTTCTTCAGATATCACTAGCTCCTTAGTGAAATCGTTGCTAATGTTTCAAGATTTGACTCTTATCAATAATAAAGACTAAGAGTAGTGCTGAGCAAAATGCTATTTCTTTCAGCATCAATAAGACTTGCCTTGAATGAAGAATTTGGAATCCTTCAATAGAAACGGCTGGTGTTACAATAACAGAACAGATAATTCTAAATTTTAAAACACCCTCTCTCCTTTAAATCATAAAAAAGTATTCAGAATGATATAAGTAATACTTGTTAAAAGCACCTCAAATAACAAAATTATAAAAGTAACTCGAAATCATTTTTGCATAAATATAACATAAGGAAGCAGTTGTCATTCAGAATATGAAAGATAGTTAAAGAAGATATTAATCAGGTGTTTTTAATCTGATAGCATACTTCATCATTTATATCAATCTGTTTAAAGTAGGCTTTATGTCGATGACCTGAAAATACCTTCTCAGAATCAAATATGTGTTTAATTGAGATAATTGCAAACAGTGTCTTTGAAATTCACTACATAATGTGCAAAGAATGAACTTATTAGATTTCCAAGTAAGAGTAGCTGTATCCTCTTCTGCTTGTAAGGGAATTGACTCTTGGAGACATTAGTTTATTCCCACCCGAATCTCGGATTTTTAGATATTTCTATTTTAATTGACACTTAACAGTTAATAAAAATAACAAATGAAATATTTACTAAAGAATAAGAATTGAAATGACTATAAATCTATTAGCATTTAATATTTTGTGTATTTGAGAAAATAAAAATAATACTTGATCTATAATTTTAATAAATATTTTTTTAAATGTCTCAGTGTACTTAATGATTATCTCATAGAGACTAGTTTTTTTACATTGATTACAAAATATGTATTTGTAATTAATTTTTTTCACTTAGGAGAAGCTGAAGATGAAGGCACAGTTAAGCCAATCACTGAAAGAAAGTGAGACATAGGGCCGGCTTCTAACAGTAAGACTTTTATACAAATTAAGATAATTTTTTCACAAATCATTGAAATATTTTTTATTTGACATTTCATTTTCATTGTGAAAGAATCTTGTGAATCTCTTACTTTTTTACACCCACATTTCTTAAGTTAAAATGTAACCAAAATGATTTAAAAATTTGGATTTTATTTCCCTCTGAAGTTAGTCTTTTTAATCGGAAAAAAATAGAACTATTAATTTGTTATACTTCTGGTCATGTATATGTGTATATATGTATACACATACATACATGACACATACACACATATATATCTATGTATAATGTGTCTGTGTATATATGTGCGTTTTATATATAAAATTTGAACCAATAACAGCGTTTATTGGATTATATTAGTGTTAATTGCAGTTATCTCCTTTAAATAAAGACTGCTTATTACTACAAAAGAGGCTTTTAAACAGATTTTAAACATATTTAAGGATTGTAGATCTATGCATTTCATAATGTATATATTGACAAACCTACATTGAATAAAGTAACATATGTTAAATCTTTGTTATATATATACACATACATACACCTTATCCTTTATATATTGATTTCCTCCGGAGGTTTCCTTTTAAAGTTAATATCTAAAGTTATAAAATTATTTTTATTTCTTTTAAAAATTTAGATTTATTTTTAATATTTCTTTTAGGAATAAAACCAAGGTGCTTCTATTTGGAAATTAGACCGAGCCATTTTCTACAAATGTGGTTTCTGCATTTAAATCAATCGGCTTGCCATTCAGTAGATTTAAGCGATCGGTTAGGTACCGAATTAAGACTGAAAATGATTATTCAGGTGATAGAAAAACCGTATTGCAACGTTGCTGCATGATCGTATGACAGAATGTGTTTTTTGAAAATACATTGACTAGTTTTGAAATTGACTTCATTCCTGAGCCATGGAAAGAAATTGGTATCTTGGGTCGTGGTAGAAAAGTGTTAGAAGAAATTAGCAATAAATTAGGTTTCGCTATGGATGACTGAGATTTAGATTTCTACACTCGAATATTTTGTGAGGAACTGAAGAAAAATCCAACTACTGTTGAGTGCTTTGACTTAGCCCAATCCAAAAGGGAACATAGTCGACATTGGCTCTGTAAAGTGACAGTTGATAATATACCTATGAAAGAAAATTTATTTCAAATGATTATGAAAACTCAAAATAATTCTCATCAAGATAATGTCATTAAGTTTTCTGATAATAGTAGTGCTATTCAAGGATAAAATGTTTCTGGGTTTTTTCCAGTGGATTCTGATCAACCTAGTTATTTCAAAACTAAACCTGGAGTTAGGCATATAATATTTTCTGCTGAAACACACAACTTTCCCACTGGAGTTGCTCCATTCAATGATGCTGCTACTAGTATTGGTGATATTCAAGTTGCTGGAATAGGAGCCATGTGATTACAGGCACAGCTACCTTTAGCTTTGGTAATTTAAATATACCTGGTTATAATATGCCATGGGTAGATAATACATTTACCTATCCATCTAACTTTGCTTTACCTGTGGATATAGCTGTTGAAGCAAGTAATGTTGCATCTGATTAGGGTAACAAATTTAGTGAGCCTATTATTCTTAGTTTTGCTCGATCCTTTGGAATGAAACGAAGTAATGGAGAAAGTTATGAGTATATAAAGACCATAATGTTCACTGGTGGTATTGAAAGAATGAATGAAAAACAAATAAAAAAGAAAGATACTGAATTGGAAATTCTTGCTGTTAAAATTGGTGGCCCTGTTTATAGAATAGGAGTTGGTGATGGTGCAGATCTTCTGTTCATGTTCAAGTGGACCAAAAATAAGAGCTTGATTTTGGAGCCATACAACGAGGTGATCCAGAAATGGAGCAATGGTAATTGTAAATAATTGTCGATTATGAGCACATGTTGAATTATGAAAAGATAACTGATATGATTAGCTACTTTCATTTGAAGAGTGTTTTCTGCAAAAATAAGGTTTACAATTCTTTCATAATTTTTTTTTATAATGCAAGTAATATTTTTTCAGTTATATAAAGATTTTTTCTTGGGCTATTTGTCAATAAGTATACAGTTTTCAAAAATTGTTTGATACAGACGTCTTCATTTAAAAAGAATCTAAATAGATTTGGCTATAAATTATTTAATGAACTCTTTAGAAACGCTTTAATTTCTTTTGAAATGTGTGACTTTTGATTTTTATAAAATTTCACAGTTTAGATTTAAATTAAATAAATGGTGATAAATAAAATTTAATTCTTAAATAAGATCTGTTTTATTGAAGAAATGAGATCAATATTTTTCAATAGAAATGAATTTTCATAATTCATAATTTACTCAGGTAATATGTGTGTATGTGCAAATATTTGATTAAATTATTGTTTAATAAGATGATATTATTATGGACATTTTTAATACATTTAGCATGCAGTCTTAACGATATTTAACACTTCAAAAATAATGGAAACAAATCATTAATAAACATTCATACCTAAGAAAAAAATTGCTGTTTTTTAGTTGAATTGTCAGCAATCTTTAATTCGACATTTCTTGGGTTCGAATCCCACTTTAGGAGTGGATGTTTGTATCGGTTTAGAATCCTTATTAAGCAATAGGTCCCAGTCTAATAAGCCTTTATATGCAAAAATAAAGCAAACGCACATCAGCAGTCCAGAGTCTATGGTATCTGTAAATAATTACTTTTGGACCAGCAATTAATGCAGCAGTCCCTCAGATGTATTAAAATTGTGACCTCTCCTTATCCTTTACATTCCACAGTATTAAATTCTATTCATAAGAAAATGTACGATGCTTCTAATTAAATCACTTAAAAGTTTAAATTTCTATTCTTTATCGAATAATAATTACTGAAAATCTTGGAAGAATTATAATGGCAAGGAATTCATTTTTCTTGGTTTAACTTATAAAATCAGTTTTCCTATCTTTAAAAATAATATGGTGATACGTTTCTGAAATAAAGTAAATTTGGTGTCAATTTTTAAATAAATTTGGATATATAGATGTATATAAACTTTGGAAGTACATGTAGACAGGTTAACAGTCTTATTTTGTATAGACAAAATATTGTGTATAAGGAATAATTTTAAAATCATAATCTAATTTAAATTTTTATTTTGACGGAATTGATTACATGAAAAACATTTCTGAAAAGGTACCAAATATGCATTTTAAAATTATATATTTGTTAAAACATTTTTATAGAATTTCATATACTCCAAAAAATAAAGAGAACACCTTAACGCATAACAAGTACATTTCATAACTAATCACATTTTATAATTTATACATTGTGAATTTATTCACTAAAGAATATATATTGATACATTTTATTACAAAGATACATATATTGTATTAAATATTTACATTTTAGACAATAAAGTTATTACATTTTATGACTGCAAGAAATATTTGAAATGTTTTTTTTTCCCTTCAGTGAAAATTAGAAGTAGGCAGGAAAGAAGAGCTGAAATGAGAGCTCGTTGAAGTCAGAGGCCCGGCACCATCGCTACTCCTTCCATCGTAATTTTTCTCATCGTTATAAGTACAGAGCTGAATCTTTGAAAATGAATTTCTTTGTGGTACTTGATTTTTTTTTTTGTTTAATTTCATAAAATTGTAATCAAATTTTGAGCGGAATTTATGAATTAGTAGAAAACTTGAAAATATCTAAAGATTGCTATCCTGTTATACCAGATCTTTAATTCTTGAATTACAATTTTTTGTGTATTCATAAAAAATGTAAATTAAAAGTTAACGATTCCAGACACTTTAGAGATAAGTGGCCAATGTTTGGTGTGAAGTACACAGAATTAAGACGTTTAAAAGAAATGTATTAATTACACTATCTACTACATCACAGAGCCAAGAGAATGGGTCGTTCAAACTATTCTGGTCTACTGATATAATGTTCTCCAGCGTGCGCCTTCTTGAGTAAAAGTGAATTGGAAGTCCAGATCCTGCATGAACGATGGATCCAAGCCTTGAAGCATGAGACTAAATCATCCTTTCCAGATGGGCTGAGAGGGGAAAATGCTTATTCTTGGTACTAATTAGCATATCAGAATGGGATACTACAATTTTAAGAAAACAAAACCATTTTAAAATAATCCTAATTACCTAGAAATGGTTAATTTCAATGAACTTACCTAATTTGCTTGGTTTGAATTTTTTTTACCTGTTCTTTGATTTTTACTCCAATATGAAGTCTATATAAATAAGTTCAATAAATTGGGTAATATTTTTAATTCCTTTTTATTTTATCTTTTTATCACATGGTGTGATAAAATTTATGTGATTTGCCATAGGATACTTGTTATTTTAACAAAACTTAGTAATAAATTCCACTTATTGATCACATATAATTATCAAAAAATGGAAAATATCCTCAAACTCTAACCATTAAACTATAATTTTGTGAAATCTTGACTAAATTTTTAAGTAAGTTTGTAATATTTATGCTGGTTATAGGTACCAAATTATTTTAAAACAGATTTACTCAAACTGGATGACTATAAATATCTATTGAATGCTTTGAGGAATTTCAGAATTTAAAATGATTTAGAGGAACTGTGGAATCTGACAAACTTATGACTTTTACATGTCTAATCACACAGGGTTGCAAACCTTATTGAAATGATAAAATCAAAAGCAATCTTAAACAGGAAGTTTTTGAGGGATTCAAAATATACCTCAACATTCAGAGAATTTCTTTAAAAGCAAACATTTCTGCCCTTGTATGAAAGCAGAACCCATCATCAAAATCTGGACTCTTGGGCTCGTTATGTTTCTTTGATTACATCTTAAACATACTACTAGCAGTTGTGAAGACGTGAAAATAGCCAATGAATTTTAAAAACTTTAATATTTATATTTTAAAAACTGTAGCATCTGCATCCATTTCTTCAGATATCACTAGCTCCTCAGTGAAATCGTTGTTACTAATGTTTCAAGCTTTGACTCTTATCATTTATAAAGACTAAGGGTTTTGCTAAGCAAAATACTTTTTTTCTTCACTATCAACAAGACTTGCCTTGAATTAAAAATTTGGAATTTTTGAGTTTTAAGAAAAAATGAAAACGTTACAGCAGGCCAATAACACATGTCGCGGACATAATGAAATCAGATTACTTATGCCTCGACATTTAAATCCAACTTCCTCATCAGCCTTCTTACTTATCAGAATCTGGATTGAAAATAAGTTTCTAGTACTTTGCAGGGATATCTGAAGCCTGGTAAAGTTACTTCAATTCCTTTCGTTCATCAATCAATAGTTTATTCAGTTCAACAGTTTCCATTAGGAAAAACCCGTTTTTGACAACGTTACATATCTGGAACCCCAACTTTGCATCTATTTCATGTGGAGAAATTGGTTTCATATTGTGTGCGACATAGGGAAAGCACGCAATTGTACTTGACATTGTTAAATTTTCCATAGAATGAAGGATTTTGACTTCTAGGGTAATTTTCTAATATTCCTACTTAACTTTTTACATTCTTGTGTTTTTAAAGTTTGTGTTGGACCATTTATATCCAATAATTTTATTCCTGCCAATGGTCACCATAGGGAGAATTTTTTAATTCTTAACTAATTAAGATAATTTTAAATCTTAATTTTTAATTTTTCTCAAGTAGTGTATGTCCTGCTTAATCTTTGAGATCAGGAAACTTAACTCTTTTGTGCAGGGAATCCTTCAAAAAAACTACCGGGGTTACAATAACACAGAACAGTTTATTCCCAATTTTAAAACACCCTCTCTCCTTTAAATCTTAAAAAAGTATTCAGAATGATATAAGTAATACTTGTTAGAAGCACCTCAAATAACAAAATTATAAAAGTAACTCGAAATCATATATTGCATAAATACAGGAAGCTTTTGTCATTCAGAATAAGGAAGATAGTTAAAGAAGATATTAATCAGGTGTTTTTAATCTGATATCATACTTCATCATTTATAACAATCTTTATACAGTAGGCTTTATCTGGATGACCTGAAAATACCTTGTCAAGACTCAAATATGTGTTTAATTGAGATAATTGCAAACAGTGTCTTTGAAAGTTACTACATAATGTGCAAAGAATAACCTTATTAGATTTCCAAGTAAGAGTAGCTGTATCCACTTCTGCTTGTAAGGGAATTGACTCTTGGAGATCTTAGTTTATTCCCACCCGAATCTCTGATTTTTAGACATTTCTATTTTGATTGACACTAAGTATTTACTAAAGAATAACAAATGAAATATTTACTAAAGAATAACAAATGAAATGACTATAAATCTATTAGCATTAAATATTTTGTGTATTTGAAAAAATACAAATAAAACTTGATCTTTAATTTTAATAAATATTTTGAAGAATGCTTCAGAGTTCTTAATGATGATTTCAGAGTGATTTGTTTTTTTACATTGATTACAAGATTTGTATTTGTAATTACTTTTTTCTCTTAGGAGTAGCTGAAGATGAAGGCACAGTTATGCCAATCACTGAAAGAAAGCGAGACATTTGGCCGGCTTCTTACAGTAAGATTTTTATACAAATTAAGATAATTTTTTCACAAATCATTGAAATATTCTTATATTGACGAATCATTTTCATTTTGAAAGAAACTTGTGAATTTCTTACTTTTTTACACTCACATTTCTTAAGTTAAAATGTAACCAAATTGATTAGATATGAAAATGATTAAAAAAATTTGGATTTTTTCTTCTCTGAAATTAGTATTTTTTAATGGGAAAAAAATAGAATAATTAATTTGTTATACGTTTGATCATGTATATGGTTGTATATACATATATATACAGTATGTCCACTAAAGTCCCTTGCCAACCTCTTAATTTCGGAACGGCTGATACTATAGTTATAAAAGTGATGTCTAGGTATACTAAAGTATATCATGCATTGCTCAATGAAACAAACTACTGCGCCACCTGGTGGAAAACTGTGGAGTTAGCATTCCTATCTCGAAAACGGAACGAGATAGAGAGAAAAAGCGATATGCAAAATTGTAGAGCATAATCGATTTACTCCGATGAGATACCTTGAAGCCATTAATGTGAAGAATGGTTTAAACACGCATTTGTTGTTTTGTGCTGTGACGTTACAAAACGATCTAAGAAAGAAAAAAAACAAATAGTTATAACAATACACTTTAAGATGTTCAAACTTCTCACCGTCAGCTGCAATGCAAATTTGGATCCTCGCTTGAAGATTACGTTGCACACGTTGGAACACGCGACCGTAATGTGTCGCTTAAGGTCCTGCAATTTTTGTGGGGGAGTCGCATACACCTGCTGTTTCAAGTATCCCCACAAGAAAAAGTTCAGTTGAATAAGATCAGAAGAATGTGGAGGTCACTCTTCGAAACCACCGTACCCTAGTATTTGTTTGCCAAATTTCTTGACGAGGTACTGCTTCACTGGAGATGTCTAGTGAGCAGGCGCGCCGTCATGTTGAAACCATAGATTCTTAAGATTAAACAACTGCAGGCTCTCCACAAAATCGGGTATTATCAAGATGTCTCTTTTAAAGCTGTTTCAGGTGAACAGGCATGACGTTTCTTACGTATTTGCATACTGCATACATATTCTTGGAATTATTTTTAATACTTCGGTTCTTCCCATTTCGAAATAAAAGTGAAAAATGTAATCACGAAAATGTAAATCGTTTTCTTTCACGGCTAGCGGTGAAAGAAAACGATTTTTTGTTTTTTCAAATAAGAACACGTACGATGTGCCACGTCACAGCACGAAACAACAAATGTGCGTTTTAAACGTTGCATTCTTCACATTAATGCCTACAAGTTATCTTTTCGTACTAAATCAAGGATGCTCTACAACTTTGTACATCACTTTTTTTACCTATCTCGTTCTGTTTTCCAGATATGAATGCTAACTAAACAGTTTTCCAGCATGTGGCGCGGTAGTTGATTTCATTCAATAGCGCATGGCTACTTTACTATACCTAGACATCACTTTCATGTATATAGCAGCAGCCGTTCCGAAGTTAAGACGGTGGAAAGGTACTTTAGTGGACATACTGTATATATGTGTGTGTATATGTATACACATACATACATGACACATACACACACATATGTATGTATAATGTGTGTGTGTGTATATATATAAGTGTATGTTATACATAAATTTTAAACCAATTATAGCGTTTATCGGATTATATTAGTGTTTAATTTAAATTATCTCCTTTAAATAAAGACTGCTTATTACTACATTAACGGCGTTTCCACGGATTTTAAACATATTTTAGGATTGTAGATCTATGTATTTCATAATGTATATATTGACAAACTTACATTGAATAAAGTGAAATATGTTAAATCTTTGTTATGTATATACACCTACATATACCTTATCCTTTATATATTCATTTCCTCGGGAGGTTTCCTTTCAAAGTTAATATATAATGTTATAAAATTATTTTTATTTCTTTTAAAAACTAAGATTTATTTTTAATATTTCTTTCAGGAATAAAATCAACTGAATGAAAATCCTAAAGATGGGAAAATACAGAATATTGAATCTGGGTATTGCTATTATGTGTAGACAGAAAAGGATTTGAATGAAACTGAAATATCTAGGCTGATTTGGATACTGAAATCTTTTGGAAAAAATATATCGGAGGCAAGCTCTTTCCATCAGTTGTTAAATACCGACGTAAGGTGCTTCTATTTGAAAATTGGACCGAGATTGAATTATTCTACGCCATTTTCTACAAATGCGGTTTCTATATGTAAGTCAATCGGCTTGCCAGTCAGTAAAATTGAACGAAAGTTAGTGTTGTTAGAGCATGTATTGAGAGAGGTGACAGAAATATTATAGTTAGTATACATGACCACGGTGCTGGTGAGAATGAAAATGTTCTTTAGGAAATTGTAGAAGGTGTTGGAGCGGATATTCATGCAGAAGAATTTCATTCAGGTGAACCCAATATAAGTACTCTGGAACTAGGGGGAGCGGAATATCAGGAAAGTAATGCGATTTTAGTTCATGCAAAAGATCACGGTATTTTGCTAAGCTTTGCTGATCGTGAAAAGTGTCCTGTGAGCTTTGTTGGCAAAAATACTGGAACTGGTAATATTGTTTTGATTGAAAAAAAAGTTGTCAATGTATCCCAACATTCAGTTGATCTGTAATTGTCATCTGTGTGTGCTAAGCGTACTCCAATATAAGTACTCCGGACGTCCCAGTCTAATTAGCCTTTGTGTGCAAAAACAAAGCAATCGCACATCAGCCGTCCAGAGTCTATGGTATCTGTAAATAATTACTTTTAGACCAGCCATTAAAGCAGCAAATATTATGTCTGCTCCTTAACCTTGACCTTCCACATTTTTAAATCCTATTCATAAGAAAATATACGATGCTTCCAATTAAATCACGTAAAAGTTTAAATTTCTATTTTTTTATCGAATAATGCTTACAGAAAATCTTGGAAGAATTATAATGGCAAAGAATTCATTGTTCTTAGTTTATCTTTTAAAATCAGGTTTCTTATCTTTAAAAATCATATAGTGATACGTTTCTGAAATAAAGTAAATTTTGTGTCAATTTTTTAAATAAATTTGGATAATAGATGTATATAAACTTTGGAAGTGGATGTAGACAGGTTAACAGTCTTATTTTGTATAGACAAAATATTGTGTTTAAGCAATAATTTTAAAATCAGAATCTAATTTAAATTTTTATTTTGGTGGAATTGATTGCATGAAAAACAATTCTGAAAAGGTACCGAATATGCATTTTGAAATATTGTATTTGTTAAAACATTTTTATAGAAATTCATGTACTTCAAAAAATAAAGAGATCAAATTAAAGCAAAACAAGTACATTTCATAACTAATCATATTTTATAATTTACACATCATAAATTTAATGACTGAAGAAAATATATTGATATATTTTATTACAAAGATACATATATTGTATTAAATATTTATATTTTAGACAACAAAAGGATTTCTCAATTTGACGACTGCAAGAAACATGTTGAAAAGTTCTTCTTTCCAGAGAAAATAAGAACTAGGTAGGAAAGAAGAGTTGATCTTTAATCTTTGACATCAGGGAACAAAACTCCTTGGTGCAGGGAATCTTTCAATAAAATCTGCTGGTGTTACAATAACAGATCAGTTTATTCACAATTTTAATACACCCTCTCTCCTTTAATACATAAAAAAATATTCAGAATGATATAAGTAATACTTGTTAAAAGCACCTCAAATAACAAAATTATAAAAGTAACTCGAAATCATTTTTGCATAAATATAACATAAGGAAGCAGTTGTCATTCAGAATATGAAAGATAGTTAAAGAAGATATTACTCAGGTGTTTTGAATCTAACATACTTCATTATTTATATCAATCTGTTTACAGTAGGCTTTATGTGGATGGCCTGAAAATACCTTTTCAAGACTCAAAAATGAGTTTAATTGAGATAATTGCAAACAGTGTCTTTGAATGGCACTACATAATGTGCAAAGAATGACCTTATTAGATTTCCAAGAAAGAGTAGCAGTATACACTTCTGCTTGTAAGGGAATTGTTTCTTGGAGATCTTAGTTTATTCCCACCCGAATATCGGTTTTTTAAACATTTTTATTTTGATTGACACTAAATATTTACTAAAGAATAATAAATGAAATATTTACTTAAGAATAAGAAACGAAATGACTATAAATCTATTAGCATTTATTATTTTGTTTATTTAAGATAAAACAAATAAAACATAATCTATAATTTTAATAAAAAATTTTAATGATTATGATTTTAATGCATAATGATTATTTGAGAGTGACTTGTTTTTTTACATTGATTACAATATTTGTATTTGTAATTGCTTTTTTTCACTTAGGAGAAGCTGAAGATGAAGGCACAGTTAAGCCAATCACAGAATGAAAGCGAGACATTGGGCCGGCATCTGACAGTAAGATTTTTATACAAATTAAGATAATTTTGTTTACAAATCATTAAAATATTCTTAATTTGACGATTCATTTTCATTGTGAAAGAAACTTGTGAATTTCTTACTTTTTTACACTCACATTTCTTAAGTTGAAAAGTAACGAAATTGGTTAGATTTTAATATGATTAAAAAAATTGAAATCTATGTATTTCATAATATATATATTGACAAACTTACATTGAATTAAGTGAAAAATGTTAAATCTTTGTTATATACACATACATGCACCTTATCTTTTATATATTCATTTCCTCGGGAGGTTTCCTTTCAAAATTAATATATAAAGTTATAAAATTATTTTTATTTCTTTTAAAATGTAAAATTTATTTTTATAATTTCTTTTAGGAATAAAACCAAATGCTTCTATTTGGAAATTGGACCGAGATTGAATTTTTATACGCCATTTTATACAAATGCGGCTTCTATATGTAAATCAATCGGATTGCCAATCAGTAGAATTGAACGAAAGTTAAACAGTGTTGTTAATGCATGTATTGAGAGAGGTGACAGAAATATTATAGTTAGTATACATGACCACGGTGCTGGTGGGAATGGAAATGCTCTTAAGAAAATTGTAGAAGATGTTGGAGCGGATATTCATGCAGAAGAATTTCATTCTGAACCCAATATAAGTACTCCGGAACTAGGGGGAGCTGAATATCAGGAAAGTAATGCTATTTTAGTTCATGCAAAAGATCAAGGTATTTTGCTAAGCGTTGCTGATCGTGAACAGTGTCCTGAGAGCTTTGTTGGCAAAAATACTGGAACTTGTAATATTATTTTGATTGAAAATAAGTTGTCAATGTATCCCGCCATTCAGTTGATCTGAAATTGTCATCTGTGTTAGGATCAGTTCCAGCTAAAGAATTTGATTTATTTAAAATAAAGCCTAAAGAAAGCCCTTTGAAATTACCACCAAACTTAACTGTAACAGAAGCTGTGAATAGAGTGTTGCGCTTGCCTTTAGTTTCCAGCAAACGGTACCTTACTAACAAGATAGATCGTAGTGTTAGTAGACTAATAGCTCTACAGCAATGAGTTGAACCTTTGCCAACACCTTTAGCTGATGTTGCTGTTATTGTTTTGTCTTGTTTTTACACTGTTGGAAGTGAAACTCCTATTGAAGAACAGCCTATTAAAAGTCTTCTTAATCCTAGTGCTGGAGCCAGAATGTCTGTTGCTGAAGCTTTAACTAACATAGTTTTTGCAAAATTATCTTCACTGGAAGATATAAAATGCAACTGCAATTGGATGTGGGCTTCTAAATTACCTGAAGGAGCTGCCTTGTGTGATGCCTGCAGAGCAATGTGTTCACTGATGACAAAACATGGGATTGCTATTCATGGAGTTAAAGATACTTTGAGTATGTTTGCTCGAGTTGGCACGGAAACTATTAAAGCACCTGGAAATTTAGTGATATATTCTTATGCACCTTGTACTGATATTAGATTAACATTTACACGTGATTTAAAATGCCCAAATGAGGAGGGAGCTGAGAGTTTTATTGATTTATCTAATGGAAAGTCAAGACTCAGAGGAACAGCATTGGCTCAATGCTTCAACCAACTTGGTGCTGAAAATGAAGTTCCAAATGTAGAAAATCCGAAAATTTTAAGATTCCTTTTATGTCACTCAAGAATTTATTGAACAACACAAAATAACAGTTGGACGTGATATAAGTGATGGAGGTTTAACAGTATGCCTTTTAGAAATGGCATTTGCTGACAATTGTGGTGTCAAAGTTAATTTTAGCAGTAAAGGTTAATGTGTTGTCTAAATTATTTAATGAAGAATTATGCTGGGTTCTGGAAAGCAAGGAACAAGATGTGAGTTATGTCATGGAAGCTTATAAAAATATGATATTATGTGTAACAATATTGGTTACAGTTTTAATAATGGAAAACATTCCACTTTTAGTGTTTCAGTAAATAATACTGAAGTATTAAATGAACCTATGAAGAAATACATGGGAAGAAACTAGTTTTCAATTGGAACTACAACAAACTAATAATTCATGTGTTTCTCATGAAAAACTTGGTCTTTCTTCTCGTACTCATATTGATTATAGTTTATCTTTTGATATATCTTTCCTTATGCCATGTACTGTCTTTAAATCAACTGGGCCTAGTGTAGCAGTTATTCGAGAAGAGGGCATCAATGGAGATCGAGAAATGATAGCTTCCCTCCTCATGGCTGGCTTTGAAATTTGGGATGTAACAATGACAGATCTGCTCTCAAAAAAAGTTGCTTTTGGAAAACTCCAAGGTTTTATTTTTCCTTGGGATATTAGTTATGCTGATGTACTCGGATCTGCTCATGGCTGGGCTGCAAGTTTCCTTTTTCATTCAAAATGTCAAGCAGAGTTTACAGCTTTCAAGAATCATCCAGATATATTTACACTGGGAGTGTGTAATGGATGCCAACTAATGACTCTATTGGCTGGGTAGCTCCTCATACAGAAACAGATGGTACGCAATCACAAGGTGTGACTCTTGTGTTAATATATCTGAGAGTTTTGAATCACGTTTTGTCACAGTGAGAATCATGAAATCGCCTGCAATTATGTTAAAACACATGGAAAATTCTGTACTTGTTGTGTGGGTTGCACATGGTGAAGGACGATTTGAGTTTAAAAATGCAGAACTTTTAAATAATACATTGTCCCAAATCTTGACTCCCATTTTGTATACTGATGATAGTGGTTCTCCAACTATGGAATATCCCCTGAATCCTAACGGCAGTGTTGGTGGAATTGCATCTGTCTGCTCTGATGATGGCCGTCATCTAGCCATAATGCCTCATCCAGAACGATGTGTTTTTCCATGACAATGGCCATGGATGCCTGAGGAGTGGAAAGCATCCATATGCCCAGCATCCCCTTGAGAGAATAAACAGGTGCATTAATGGCTGGTCTAAAAGTAATGAGATAATAAACAGGGAACATATTGGATTGAGTTTAATGATGTAGGTATGTAAAATCTACAAAAACTTTTACTTTTCTGTTGAACACACAATTGTATTAGTTATATTTTTAATTAATTTTTACTTTACTCCTACAGATAAATACCTTGGTTTTTCATAAACTTCTAGTGCTTTTTCCCCCTCTTGATAAGCTCAACTTTCACGAGTCAAACTGGCAAAGGTTGGCCCGACCAAACAATCACCAATGACCAAAAAGAAATATCCTGAATTGGAAATGTTTGTTGTTAAAATTGGTGGCCCTGTTTATAGAATAGGGCTTTGTGTGGTGTAGCATCTTCTGTTCATGTTCACGGGGACCAAAGACAGCAGCTTGATTTTGGAGCAGTACAACGAAGTGATCCAGAAATGGAGCAAAAGTAATTGTAAGTAATTGTCGATTGTGAGCACATTATAAATTTTTCATACAAAAAGAGAACTGATATGATTAGCTACTTTCATTTGAAGAGTGTTTTCTGCAAAAATAAGATTTACATTTCTTTCATAATTTTTTTATAATGCAAGGAATATTTTTTTAGTTATATTAAGATTTTTTCTTGGGCTATTTGTCAATAAGTATACAGTTTTCAAAAATTGTTAATACAGACATCTTCATTTAAAAAGAATCTAAAATAGATTTAACTATAAATGTTTTAATAAACTCTTTAGAAACGCATTAATTTTTTTTTTTGAAATCTGTGACTTTTGATTTTTATAAAATTTCACAGTTTAGATTTAAATTTAATAAAAGGTGATAAAGAAAATTTAATTCCCATATAAAATCTGTTTTATTGAAAAAATGAGATCAATATTTTTCAATAGAAATGCATTTTCAAAATTCATTATTTACTTAGGTAATATGTATGTATGTGTAAATATTTTTGTAAAATATTATTTAATAGATAATATATTATAGACATTTTTTGAATAAATTCAGCATGCAGTTTTAACGATGTTTAACGTTTCAAAAATAACGGAAACAAGTCTTTCATAAACATTCATCCCTAAGAAGTAATTGCGGTTTTTTTGTTGAATAGTCAGCACTCTGTAATTCAACAATTCTTGGGTTCGAATCCCACTTTAGGAGTGGATATTTGTATCGGTTCAGAATCCATATTAAGCTGTAAGTCCCAGTCTAATTAGCCTTTGTGTGCAAAAACAAAGCAATCGCACATCTGCCGTCCAGAGTCTATGGTATCTGTAAATAATTACTTTTAGACCAGCTATTAATGCAACAGTCCCTCAGTTCTGTTAAAATTATGTCTACTCCTTATCCTTTAAATTCCACAGTATTAAATCCTATTCATAAGAAAATGTACGATGCTTCCAATTAAGTCATGTAAAAGGTTAAATTTCTGTTTTTAATCGAATAATATTTACAGAAAATCTTGGAAGAATTATAATGGCAGAGAATTCATTTTTCTTAGTTTAACTTATAAAATCAGGTTTCTTATCTTTAAAAATCATATAGTAATACGTTTCTGAAATAAAGCAAATTTGGTGTCAATTTTTTAAATAAATTTGGATACATAGATGTAAATAAACATTGGAAGTGGATGTAGAGAGGTTAACAGTCTTATTTTGTATAGACAAGATATTGTGTGTAAGCAATAATTTTAAAATCAGAATCTAATTAAAATTTTCATTTTGACGGAATATATTTTATGAAAAACATTTCTGTAAAGGTACCGAATATGGATTTTGAAGTTATATGTTTGTAAAAACATTTTTATTTAATTTCATATACTTCAAAAATATATTACCTTAACGCATAACAAGTACATTTCATAACCAATCATATTTTATTACAAAGATACATATATTGTATTAAATATTTATATTTAAGGCAATAAAATG
The DNA here is from genome assembly GCA_037975125.1 of Latrodectus hesperus. Lineage (NCBI taxonomy): Eukaryota > Metazoa > Arthropoda > Arachnida > Araneae > Theridiidae > Latrodectus > Latrodectus hesperus. The sequence continues at coordinate 47,826 of JAJQOW010000125.1, forward strand.
ATTTCTCAATTTGGAGACTGCAAATACAAAAGCACCTCAAATAAAAAAATTATAAAAGTAACTAGAAATCATTTTTGCATAAATGTATTATAAGGAAGCTTTTGTCATTCAGAATAAGAAAGATAGTTAAAGAAGATATTAATCAGGTGTTTTTAATCTGGTAGCATACTTCATTCTTTATAATAATCTGTTTACAGTAGGTTTTATGTGGATGACCTGAAAAAACCTTGTCAAGACTCAAATATGTGTTTAATCAGATAATTGCTAACAGTGTCTTTGAAAGTCACTACATAATGTGCAAAGAATGACCTTATTAGATTTCCAAGAAAGAGTAGCTGAATCCAATTCTGCTTGTAAGGTAAATGACTCTTGGAGACGTTAATTTATTCCCACCTGAGTCTCAGATTTTTAAACATTTCTATTTTGATTGACACTAAATATTTACTAAAGAATAATAAATGAAGTATTTACTTAAGAATAAGAAACGAAATCACTATAAATCTATTAGCATTTAATATTTTCTGTATTTAAGAAAAAACAAATAAAACATGATCTATAATTTTAATAAATATTTTCTAAAATGCTACAGAGTTCTTAATGATTATTTCAGAGTGACTTGTTTTGTTACATTGATTATAATATTTGTATTTGTAATTACTTTTTTTTCACTTAGAAGAAGCTGATGATGAAGGCACAGTTAAGCCAATCACAGAATGAAAGCGAGACATTGGGCCGGCATCTGACAGTAAGATTTTTATACAAATTAAGATAATTTTTTCACAAATCATTAAAATATTCTTTATTTGACGATACATTTTCATTGTGAAAGAAACTTGTGAATTTCTTACTTTTTTACATACACATTTCATAAATTGAAAAGTAACGAAAATGATTTGATTTGAAAATAATTAAAAAAATTTGGAATATTTTCCCTTTGAAATTAGTATTTTTTAATGGGAAAAAAATAGAATTATTAATTTGTTGTACTTTTGGTCATGTATATGTGTGTATACATATGTGTGTATATGTATACACATACATACATGACACATATACATAAATATGTATGAATAATGTGTGCGTATATATGTGTGTGTTATATAAAAATTTTAAACCAATAATAGCTTTAGATTATATTAGTGTTTATATAATTTCAACTAAATCCTTTAAATAAAGACTGCTTATTACTAATATTTTTTCTATTACTAATTAAGAAGGGGCTTTTCTACAGATTTTAAACATATTTTAGGATTGTAGATCTATGTATTTCATAATGTCTATATTGACAAACTTACATTGAATTAAGTGAAAAATGTTAATTCTTTGTTATATATACATACATACACCTTATCCTTTATATATTCATTTCCTCGAGAGGTTTCCTTTCAAAGTTAATATATAAAGTTATAAAATTATTTTTATTTCTTTTAAAAACTAAAATTTATTTTTAATATTTCTTTTAGGAATAAAACCAAATGCTTCTATTTGGAAATTGGACCGAGATTGAATTTTTCTACGCCATTTCTACAAATGCGGTTTCTATAATTAAATCAATTGGCTTGCCAGTCAGTAGAATTTATCGAAAGTTAAGCAGTGTTGTTAGAGCATGTATAGAGAGAGGTGACAGAAATATTATAGCTAGTATACATGACCAAGGTGCTGGTGGGAATGGGAATTCTCTTAAGGAAATTGTAGAAAGTGTTGGAATGGATATATATGCACAAAAATATTTCAGTTAAGTGATCCCACTATAAGTACTCGGGAACTATGGGGAGCTGAATATCAGGAATGCATAACAAGTACATTTCATAACTATTCATATTTTATAATTTATACATCATAAATTTAACTACTAAAGAATATAAATTGATATATATTACTAAAAGATACATATAATGTAATAAATATTTATATTTAAGGCAATAAAATGATTTCTGAATTTGACGACAGCAAGAAATATGTTGAAATGTTGTTTTTCCTTTCAGAGAAAATTAGAGCTAGGCAGGAAAGAAGAGCTGAAATGAGAGCTCGTTGGAGTCAGAGGCCCGGCACCATCGCTACTACTTCCATCGTAAGTTTTCTCATCCTTATAAGTACAGAGCTGAATCTTTGAAAATGAAATTCTTTGTGGTACTTAACTTCATTGTTTAATTTCATAAAATTATAATCTAATTTTGAGCGGAATTTATGAATTGGTAGAAAACTTGAAAGAATCTAAAGATTGCTATCCTGTTATATCAGATCTTTAACTTTTGAATTACAATTTTTTTGTGTATTCATAAAAAATGTAAATCAAAATTTAACCATTCCAGACATTTATAGAAATAAGTTGTCAGTGTTTAGTGTAATGTAAACAGAATTAAGACGTTTAAAAGAAATATGTTAATTACACTATCTACTACATCACAGAGCCAAGTGGATGGGTCGTTCAAACTATTCTGGTCTACAGATATAATGTTCTCCAGCGTGCGCCTTCTAGAGGAAATGGGAATTGGAAGTGCATTTCCTGCATCAACGATGGATCCATGCCTTGAAGCGTGATACTATTTCACCCTTTCTAGATGGGCTGAGAGAAAGAAACGCCTATTTTCGGTACTCATTAGCATATGAGAATGGGATACTACAATTTTGAAATTCTTTAAGAGAACGAAACCTCTTTAGAATAAGTTTAATTACCTAGAAATGGTTAATTTCAGTGAACTTACCTAATTTGCTTGGTTTGAAATTTTTTACCTGTTTTTTGATTTTTACTCCAATATGAAGTTTATATGAATGAGAATAAAGTTCAATAAATTGGGTAATATTTTTAATTCCTTTTTATTTTATCTTTTGATCACATGGTGTGATAAAATTTATGTGATTTGCAATAGTATAGTTGTAATTTAAACAAAAGTTAGTAATGACTTCCACTTATTGATCACTTATAATAATCTAAAAATGGAAAATATCCTCAAACTCTAACCATTAAACTATAATTTTGTGAATTTTGACTTACTTAAAAATTAAGTTTTTAACATTTATGCAGTTTATAGGTACCAAATTATTTTAAAGTAGATTTACTGAAACTAAATGACTATAAAAATTTATTGATTGCTTTGAGGAATTTCAGAATTTAAAATGATTAAGAGGAACTGTGGAATCTGACCAACTTATGTTTTGTTCATGTCTAACAACACAGGGTTGCAAACCTTGTTGAAATGATAAAATCAAAAGCAATCTTAAGCAGGAAGTTTTTGAGGGATTCAAAAGATACCTCAACATTCAGAGAATTTCATTAAAAGTAAACCATTCTGCCCTTGTATTAAAGCAGGACCCATCCTCAAAATCTGGACTCTTGGCCACGCTATGTTTCTTTGATTCCATCTTAAACATACTAATAGCAGTTTTGGAAAAGTGAAAATAAACAATGAATATTAAAAACTTTAATATTTATATTTTAAAAATTGGAGCATCTGCATTCTTTTCTTCAGATATCACTAGCTCCTTAGTGAAATCGTAGCTAATGTTTCAAGATTTGACTCTCATCATTTATAAAGACTAAGAGTACTACTGAGCAAAATACTTTTTTTCTTCACTATCAACAAGACTTGCCTTGTATGAAAAATGTGGACTTTTTGAATTTTAAGAAAAAATGAAAACGTTACAGCAGGCCAATAACACATGTCACGGACCTAATGAAATCAGATAACTTATGCCTCGACATTTAAATCCAAATTCCTCATCAGCCTTCTTATTTATCAGAATCTGTATTGAAAATAAGTTACTAGTACTTTATAGGGATTTCTGAAGCCTGGTAAAGTTGTTTAAATTCCTTTCGTTCATCGACCAATAGTTTATTCAGTTCAACAGTTTCCATTAGGAAAGACCCATTTTTGGCAACGTTACATATCTGGAAACCCAAATTTTCACCATTTTCATGTGAACAAATTGGTTTCATTTTGTGTGCGACATAGGAAAAGCACGCATTTATACTTGACATTGTTGAATTTTCCATAGAATGGAGGATTTTGTCTTCTGGGGTAATTTTCTAGTATTCCTACTTAATTTTTTACATTCTTGTGTTTTTAAACTTTGTGTTGGACCATTTATATCCAAGAATTTTATTCATGCCAATGGTCACCATAGGGAGATTGTTTTAAATCTTAACTAATTAAGATATATTTAAATCTTAACTTAAGTAGTGTATGTCCTGTTTAATCTTTGACATCAGGAAACTTAACTCTTTGGTGCAGGGAATCCTTCAACAAAAACTACCGGGGTTACAATAACACAGAACAGTTTATTCACAATTTTAAATTACCCTCTCTCCTTTGAATCATAAAAAAATTATTCAGAATGATATAAGTAATACTTGTTATAAGCACCTCAAATAACAAAATTATAAAAGTAACTCGAAATCATTCATTGCATAAATATAGGAAGCTATAGTCATTAAGAATAAGAAAGATAGTTAAAGAAGATATTAATCAGGTGTTTTTAATCTGATAGCATACTTCATCATTTATAACAATCTGTTTACAGTAGGTTTTATGTGCATGACCTGAAAATACGTTGTCAAGACACAAATATGTGTTTAATTGAGATAATTGCAAACAGTGTCCTTGACTGTCACTACATAATGTGCAAAGAATGACCTTATTAGATTTCCAAGTAAGAGTAGCTGTATCCACTTCTGCTTGTAAGGTATTTGACTCTTGGAGACATTAGTTTATTCCCACTCGAATCTTGGATTTTTAGACATTTCTCTTTTAATTGCCACTTAATATTTACTAAAGAATATCAAATGAGATATTAACTAAAGAATAAGAAACGAAATGACTATAAATCTATTAGCATTTAATATTTTGTGTATTTGAGAAAATACAAATAAAACTTGATCCATAATTTTAATAAATATTTTTTAAAATGCTTCAGCGTTTTTAATGATTATATCAGAGTGACTTTTTTTTTTTACATAGATTACAAAATTTTTATTTGTAATTACTTTTTTCACTTAGGAAAAGCTGAAGATAAAGGCACAGTTAAGCCAATCACTGAAAGAAAGCGAGACATTGAGCCGGCTTCTGACAGTAAGATTTTTAAACAAATTAAGATAATTTTTTCACAAATCATTGAAATATTCTTATATTGACGATTCATTTTCATTGTGAAAGAAACTTGTGAATTTCTTACTTTTTTATATTCACATTTCCTAAAATAAAATGTAACCAAATTGATTAGATATGAAAATGATTAATAATATTTGGATAATTTTCCTTTATAAAATAGTATTTTTTAATGGAAAAAAAAATAGAATTATTAATATGTTATACTTTTGGTCATGTATATGTGTGCATATGTATACGCATACATACATGCACATATACATACATATGTATGTATAATGTGTGTGTGTATATATGTGTGTTATATATAAATTTTAAACTAATTATAGCTTTAGATTATAGTAGTGTTTAATTTCAATTATTTCCTTTAAATAAAGAGTGCTTATTACTACATTAACGTCTTTTCCACAGATTTTAAACATATTTTAGGATTGTAAATCTATATATTTCATTGTGTATATATTGACAAACTTACACTGAATTAAGTGAAAAATGTTAAAACTTTGTTATATACACATACATACAACTTATTCTTTATATATTCATTTCCTCGGGAAGTTTCCTTTCAAAGTTAATATATAAAGTTATAAAATTATTTTTATTTCTTTTAACAATTAAGATTTATTTTTATTATTTCTTTTAGGAATGAAACCAAATGCTTCTATTTGGAAATTGGAACGAGATTGAATTTTTCTACGCCATTTTCTGCAAATGCAGTTTCTATATGTAAATCATTCGGCTTGCCAGTCAGTAGAATTGAACGAATGTTAAACAGTATTGTTAGAGCATGTATTGAGAGAGGTGACAGAAATATTATAGCAAGTATACATGACCAAGGTGCTGGTGGGAATGAAAATGTTCTTAAGGAAATTGTAGAAGTTTTTGGAGCGGATATTCATGCAGAAGAATTTTATTTAAATGATCCCACTATAAGTGCTCTGGAACTATGGGGAGCTGAATATCAAGAACGCATAACAAGTACATTTCATAATTATTCATATTTTATAATTTATACATCATATATTTAACTACTAACGAATAAAAATTGATATATATTACTAAAAGATACATATAATGCAATAAATATTTATATTTAAGGCAATAAAATGATTTCTGAATTTGACGACAGCAAGAAATATGTAGAAATGTTGTTTTTCCTTTCAGAGAAAATTAGAAGTAGGCAGGAAAGAAGAGCTGACATGAGAGCTCATTGGAGTCAGAGGCCCGGCACCATCGCTACTACTTCCATCGTAAGTTTTCTCATCCTTATAAGTACAGAGCTGAATCTTTGAAAATGAAATTCTTTGTGGTACTTAATTTCATTGTTTAATTTCATAAAATTGTAAACTAATTTTGATCGGAAGTTATGAATTGGTAGAAAACTTGAAAGAATCTGAAGATTGTTATCCTGTTACATCAAATCTCTAACACTTAAATTACAATTTTTTAGTGTATTCATAAAAACTTTTAATTAAAACTAAACGATTCCAGACATTTTAAGAGATAAGTGGCCAATGTTTGGTGTGAAGTACACAGAATTAAGACGTTTAAAAGAAATGTGTTAATTACACTATCTACTACATCACAGAACCAAGAGGATGGGTCGTTCAAACTATTCTGGTTTACTGATATAATGTTCTCCAGCGTGCGCCTTCTAGAGGAAAAGGGAATTGGAAGTGCAGATCCTGCATGAACGATGGATCCAAGCCTTGAAGCACGAGACTAATTCACCCTTTCCAGATGGGCTGAGAGGGGGAAATGCTTATTCTTGGTACTAATTAGCATATCAGAATGGGATACTACAATTTTAAGGGAACAAAAACATTTTAAAATAATCCTAATTACCTAGAAATGGTTAATTTCAATGAACTTACCTAATTTGCTTGGTTTGAATATTTTTACCTGTTCTTAGATATTTATTCCAATATGAAGTCTATATGAATGAGAATAAAGTTCAATAAATTGGGTAATATTTTAAATTCTTTTTTATTTTACCTTTAGATCACATGGTGTGATAAAATTTCATGTGGTCTGCCATAGTATATTTGTAATTTAAACAAAAGTTAGTAATGACTTCCCCTTATTGATCACTTATAATAATCAGAAAATTTAATATATCCTCAAACTCTAACCATTGAACTATAATTTTGTGAAATGTTGACTAAATTTTTAAGTAAGTTTTTAACATTCATGCAGTTTACAGGTACCAAATTATTCTTAATTAGATTTACTCAAACTGAATGACTATCAAAATCTATTGATTGCTTTGAGGAATTTCAGAATTTAAAATGATTTAGAGGAACTGTGGAATCTGACAAACTTATGACTTTTACATGTCTAATCCCACAGGGTAGCAAACCTTCTTGAAATGATAAAATCAAAAGGAATCTTAAACAGGAAATTGTTGGGGGATTCAAAACATACCTCACCATTCAGAGAATTTCATTAAAAGCAAAACCATCGGCCCTTGTATGAAATCAGAACCCAACCTCAAAATCTGGACTCTTGGGCACGCTATGTTTCTTTGCTTGCATCTTAAACATACTACTATTAGTTGTCGAGAGGTGAAAATAGTTAATGGATTTTAAAGGATTTGCTACTTATATTTTAAAAACTGGAGCATCTGCATTTTCTTCAGATATCAATAGATCCTTAGTGAAATCGTAGCTAATGTTCCAAGCTTTGACTCTTATCATATATAAAGACTAAGAGTAGTACTGAGCAAAATGCTATTTTTTTCACCATCAACAAGACTTGTCTTGAATGAAGAAATTGGAATTTTTGAATTTTAAGAAAAAATTAAATCGTTACAGAAGGCCAATAACACCAAAATCCAAAATCCTAATCAGCTTCTTACATATTAGAATCTGGATTGAAAATAAGTTTCTAGTACTTTGCAGGTATTTCTGAAGCCTGGTAAAGTTATTTCAATTCCTTTCGTTCATCAACCAATAGTTTATTTAGTTCAATAGTTTCGATTAGGAAAGACCCATTTTTGGTAATGCTACTTACCTAGAAACCCTTATTTGCATCACTTTCATGCGGAGAAATTGGTTTCATTTTGTGTGTGACATAGGGAAAGCACGCGATTGTACTTGACATTGTTGAATTATCCATAAAATGGAGGATTTTGACTTCTGGGGTAATTTTCTAACATTCCTACTAATTTTTTTACATTCTTGTGTTTTTAACGTTTGTGTTGGACCATTTCTATCCAATAATTTTATTCATGCCAATGGTCACCATATAGCTCAATTTTGAAGCTTAACTTTTAATTTTTCTCAAGTAGTGTAATTCCTGTTTAATCTTTGACATCAGGAAACTTAACTCTTTGGTGCAGGGAATCCTTCAATAAAAACTGCTAATGTTACAATAACATAGAACAGTTTATTCACAATTTTAAAACACCCTCTCTCCTTTAAATCATAAAATAATATTCAGAATGATATAAGTAATACTTGTTAAAAGCATCGCAAATAACGAAATTATGAAAGTAACTCGAAATCATTTTTGCATAAATATACATAAGGAAGCAATTGTCATTCAGAATAACAAAGATAGTTAAAGAAGATATTAATCAGGTGTTTTTAATCTAAAAGCATACTTCATCATTTTTAACAATCTATTTTCAGTAGGCTTTATGATGATGACCTAGAAATACCTTTTTAAGACTCTCAAATATGTGTTTAATTGAGATAATTGCAAACAGTGTCTTTGAAACTAACTACATATTGTGCAAAGAATGACCTTATTAGATTTCCAAGTAAGAGTAGTTGTATCCACTTCTGCTTGATGTAAGGGATTTGAGTCTTGGAGATCTTTTTTTATTCCCGCCGAGTCTCGGATTATTATATTTTTCTATTTTAATTGACACTTAATATTTACTAAAGAATAACAAATGAAATGACTATAGATCTATTAGCATTTAATATTTTGTGTATTTGAGAAAATACAAATAAAACTTGATGTATATTTTTATAAATATTTTTAAAAATGCTTCAGCGTTTTTAATGATTATTTCAGAGTGACATTTTTTTTTACATTGATTACAAAATTTGTATTTGTAATTACTTTTTTCTCTTAGGAGTAGCTGAAGATGAAGGTACTGTGAAGCCAATCACTGAAAGAAAGCGAGACATTAGGCCGGCTTCTGACAGTAAGATTTTTATACAAATTAAGATAATTTTTTCACAAATCATTGAAATATTCTTATATTGACGATTCATTTTCATTGTGAAAGAAACTTGTGAAATTCTTACTTTTTTTACACTCACATTTCTTAAGTTAAAATGTAACCAAATTGATTAGATATGAAAATGATTAAAAAAATTTGGATTTTTTCCCCTCTGAAATTAGTATTTTTTAATGGGAAAAAAATAGAATAATTAATTTGTTATACGTTTGGTCATGTATATGGTTGTATATACATATATATACAGTATGTCCACTAAAGTCCCTTGCCACCCTCTTAATTTCGGAACGGCTGATACTATAGTTATGAAAGTGATGTCTAGGTATACTAAAGTATATCATGCGCTACTCAATGAAACAAACTACTGCGCCACCTGGTGGAAAACTGTGGAGTTAGCATTCCTATCTCGAAAACGGAACGAGATAGAGAGAAAAAGTGATATACAAAATTGTAGAGCATCCTCGATTTACTCCGAAAAGATACCTTTAAGGCATTAATGTGAAGAATACAATAGTTTAAACACGCATTTGTTGTTTCGTGCTGTGACGTTACAAAATTATCTAAGAAAGAAAAAAACAAATAGTTATAACAATATACTTTATTTAAGATGTTCAAACTTCTCACCGTCAGCTGCAATGCACATTAGGATCCTCACTTGAAGATTACGTTGCACACGTTGGAACACGCGACCGTAATGTGTCGCTTAAGGTCCTGCAATTTTAGAGGAGGAGTCGCATACACCTGCTGTTTCAAGTATCCCCACAAGAAAAAGTTCAGTTGAATAAGATCAGAAGAACGTGCAGGTCACTCTTCGAAACCACCGTACCCTAGTATTTGTTTGCCAAATTCCTTGACGAGGTACTTCTTCACTGGAGATGTCTAGTGAGCAGGCGCGCCGTCATGTTGAAACCTTAGATTCTTAAGATTAAACAACTGCAGGCTCTCCACAAAATCGGGTATTATCAAAATGTCTCTTTTATAACTGTTTCAGGTGAACAGGCATGACGTTTCTTACGTATTTGCATACTGCATACAAATTCTTGGAATTATTTTTAATACTTCGGTTCTTCCCATTTCGAAATAAAAGTGAAAAACGTAATCACGAAAATGTAAATCGTTTTCTTTCACGGCTAGCGGTGAAAGAAAACGATTTTTTGTTTTTTCAAATAAGAACACGTACGATGTGCCACGTCACAGCACGAAACAACAAATGTGCGTTTTAAACGTTGCATTCTTCACATTAATGCCTACAAGTTATCTTTTCGTACTAAATCAAGGATGCTCTACAACTTTGTACATCACTTTTTTTACCTATCTCGTTCTGTTTTCCAGATATGAATGCTAACTAAACAGTTTTCCAGCATGTGGCGCGGTAGTTGATTTCATTCAATAGCGCATGGCTACTTTACTATACCTAGACATCACTTTCATGTATATAGCAGCAGCCGTTCTGAAGTTAAGACGGTGGAAAGGTACTTTAGTGGACATACTGTATATATATGTGTGTGTATATGTATACACATACATACATGACACATACACTCACATATGTATGTATAATGTGTGTGTGTGTATATATAAAGTGTATGTTATACATAAATTTTAAACCAATTATAGCGTTTATCGGATTATATTAGTGTTTAATTTAAATTATCTCCTTTAAATAAAGACTGCTTATTACTACATTAACGGCGTTTCCACGGATTTTAAACCTATTTTAGGATTATAGATCTATGTTTTTCATAATGTATATATTGACAAACTTACATTGAATAAAGTGAAATATATTAAATCTTTGTTATGTATATACACCTACATATACCTTATCCTTTATATATTCATTTCCTCGGGAGGTTTCCTTTCGGGAGGTTAATATGTAATGTTATAAAATCATTTTTATTTCTTTTAAAAAATAAGATTTATTTTTAATATTTCTTTTAGGAATAAAATAAACTGAATGAAAATCCTAAAGATGTGAAAATACAGAATATTGAATCTGAGTATTGCTATTCTGTAAAGACAGAGAAGGATTTGAATGAAAATGAAATATCTAGGCTGATTTGGATACTGAAATCTTTCGGAAACAATATATCGGAGACAAGTTCTTTCCATCAGTTGTTAAATACCGACGTAAGGTGCTTCTATTTGGAAATTGGACCGAGATTGAATTATTCTACGCCATTTTCTACAAATGCGGTTTCTATATGTAAGTCAATCGGCTTGCCAGTCAGTAGAATTGAACGAAAGTTAAACAGTGTTGTTAGAGCATGTATTGAGAGAGGTGACAGAAATATTATAGTTAGTATACATGACCACGGTGCTGGTGAGAATGAAAATGTTCTTTAGGAAATTGTAGAAGGTGTTGGAGCGGATATTCATGCAGAAGAATTTCATTCAGGTGAACCCAATAAATTACTCTAGAACTAGGGGGAGCTTAATATCAGGAAAGTAATGCGATTTTAGTTCATGCAAAAGATCAAGGTATTTTGCTAAGCATTGCTGATTGTGAAAAGTGTCCTGCTAGCTTTGTTGGCAAAAATACTGGAACTGGTAATATTGTTTTGATTGAAAAAAAAGTTGTCAACGTATCCCGCCATTCAGTTGATCTGAAATTGTCATCTGTGTTAGGATAAGTTCCAGCTAAAGAATTTGATTTATTGAAAATAAAGCCTAAAGAATGTCCTTTGAAATTAACACCAAACTTAACTGTAACAGAAGCTCTGAATAGAGTGTTGCGCTTGCCTTTAGTTGCCAGCAAACGGTACCTTACTAACAAGATAGATCGTAGTGTTAGTAGACTAATAGCTCAACAGCAATGTGTTGAACCTTTGCCAACACCTTTAGCTGATGTTGCTGTTATTGTTTTGTCTTGTTTTTACACTGTTGGAAGTGAAACTTCTATTGAAGAACAGCCTATTAAAAGTCTTCTTAATCCTAGTGCTGGAGCCAGAATGTCTGTTGCTGAATCTTTAACTAACATAGTTTTTGCATAATTATCTTCACTGGAAGATATAAAATGCAGTGGCAATTGGATGTGGGCTGCTAAATTACCTGAAGGAGCTGCCTTGTGTGATGCCTGCAGAGCAATGTGTTCACTGATGTCAAAACATGGGATTGCTATTCATGGAGTTAAAGATACTTTGAGTATGGCTGCTCGAGTTGGCACGGAAACTATTAAAGCACCTGGAAATTTAGTGATATATTCTTATGCACCTTGTACTGATATTAGATTAACATTTACACGTGATTTAAAATGCCCAAATAAGGAGGGAGCTGTGATTTTTATTGATTTATCTAATGGAAAGTCAAGACTCAGAGGAACAGCATTAGCTCAATGCTTCAACCAACTTGGTGCTGAAATTGAAGTTCCAAATGTAGAAAATCCGAAAATTTTAAAAGATTCGCTTAATGTCACTCAAGAATTTATTGAACAACACAAAAAAACAGTTGGACGTGATATAAGTGATGGAGGTTTAATAGTATGCCTTTTAGAAATGGCATTTGCTGACACTTGTGGTGTCAAAGTTAATTTTAGCAGTAAAGTTTAATGTTTTCTACATTATTTAATATAGAATCAGGCTGGGTTCTGGAAATCAAGGAACAAGATGTGAGTTATGTCATGGAAGCTTATAAAAAATATGATATTATGTGTTACAATATTTATTACAGTTTTAATAATGGCAAACATTCCACTATTAGTGTTTCAGTAAATAATACTGAAGTCTTAAATGAACCTATGAAGAAATACATGAGAAGAAACTAATTTTCAACTGGAACTACGACAAACTAATAATTTATGTGTTTCTCATGAAAATCTTGGTCTATCTTCTAGTACTCATCCTGGTTATAGTTTTTCTTTTGATATATTTTCCCTTAAGACATGTACTGCCTTTAAATCATCTGGGCCTCGTGTAGCAGTTATTCGAGAAGAAGGCATCAATGGAGATCGAGAAATGATAGCTTCCCTCCTCATGGCAGGCTTTGAAGTTTGGGATGTAACAGTGACAGATCTTCTCTCCAAAAAAGTAACTTTAGGAAACTTCCAGGTTGTTATTTTTCCTGATGGTTTTATTTATGCTGATGTACTCGGATCTGCTCGTGTCTTGGCTGCAAGTTTCCTTTTTCATTCAAAATGTCAAACAGAAATTACAACTTTCAAAAATTGTCCAGATACATTTACACTGGGAGTGTGTAATGGATGCCAACTAATGGCTCTCCTTGGCTGGGTAGCTCCTCATACAGAATCAGATGGTACCCAATCACAAGTGCTATTTATAACAATCTGTTTACAGTCGGCTTTATGTGGATGACCTGAAAATACCTTTTCAAGACTCAAAAATGTGTTTAATTGAGATAATTGCAAACAGTGTCTTTGAAACTCACTACATAATGTGCAAAGAATGACCTTATTAGATTTCCAAGTAAGAGTAGCTGTATCCACTTCTGCTTGTAAGTGAATTGACTCTTGGAGATATTAGTTTATTCCCACCCGAATCTCGGATTTTTAGACATTTCTATTTTAATTGACACTTAATATTTAATAAAGAATAACAAATGAAATATATACTAAAGAATAAGAAACGAAATGACTATAAATCTATTAACATTTAATATTTTGTGTATTTGAGAAAATAAAAATAATACATGATCTATAATTCTATTAAATATTTTTTTAAATGCCTCAGTGTACTTAATGATTTTTTCATAGTGACTAGTTTTTTTACATTGATTACAAATTATGTAATTGTAATTACTTTTTTTCACTTAGAAGAAGCTGAAGATGAAGGCACAGTTAAGCCAACCACTGAAAGAAAGCGAGACATTGGGCCGGCTTCTGACAGTAAGATTTTTATACAAATTAAGATAATTTTTTCACAAGTCATTGAAATATTTTTAATTTGACAATTCATTTTGATTGTGAAAGAATCTTGTGAATCCCTTACTTTTTTACACTCGCATTTCTTAAGTGAAAAAGTAACAAAAATGATTAGATTGAAAATGATTAAAAAAAATTGGATTATTTTCCCTTTGAAATCAGTATTTCTTAATGGGAAAAAATAGAATTATTAATTTGTTATACTTTTGGTCATGTATATATGTGTGTATATGTATATACATACATACATTACACATACACACACATATGTATGTATAATGTGTGTGTATATGTGTGTTATATATAAATTTGAAACCAATTGTAGCATTAGATTATATTAGTGTTTAATTTCAACTATCTCCTTTAAATTAAGACTGCTTATTACTAATATTTTTTCTATTACTAATTAAGAAGGGGCTTTTCTACAGATTTTAAACATATTTTAGGATTGTAGATCTAAGTATTTCCTAATATATATATTGACAAACTTACATTGAATAAAGTGACATATTTTAAATTTTTGTTATAAATATACACATACATACACCTTATCCTTTATACATTGATTTCCTCGGGATGTTTCCTTTCATAGTTAATATATGTTATAAAATTATTTTTATTTCTTTGAACAATTAAGATTTATTTTTATTATTTCTTTTAGGAATTAAACCAAATGCTTCTATTTGGAAATTGGAACGAGATTGAATTTTTCTACGCCATTTTCTGCAAATGCGGTTTCTATATGTAAATCAATCAGCTTGCCAGTCAGTAGAATTGAACGAATGTTAAACAGTATTGTTAGAGCATGCATTGAGAGAGGTGACAGAAATATTACAGCTAGTTTACATGACCAAGAAGCTGGTGGGAATGAAAATGTTCTTAAGGAAATTGTAGAAGGTTTTGGAGCGGATTTACATGCAGAAGAATTTCAATTAGGTGAACCCACTATAAGTACTGGGTAACTAGGGGAAGCTGAATAACAGGAAAGTAATGCTATTTTAGTTCATGCAAAAGATCAAGGTATTTTGCTGAGCATTGCTGATCGTGAAAAGTGTCCTTTGATTTTTGTTGGCAAAGTTACTGGAACTGGTAATATTGTTTTGATTAAAAAAAAGTGTCAATGTATCCCGCCATCCAGTTGATCTGAAATTGTCAACTGTGTTAGGATCAGTTCCAGCTAAAGAATTTGATTTATTGAGAATAAAGCCTAAAGAAAGTCCTTTGAAATTACCACAAAATTTCACTGTAATAGAAGTTCTGGATAGAGTGTTGCGCTTGCCTTCACTTGCCAGCAAAGGGTACCTTACCAACAAGGTAGATCATAGTGTTACTGAACTAATAGCTCAACAGCAATGTGTTGTACTTTGCATACACCTTTAGCTGATGTTGCAGTTATTGCTTTGTCTTATTTTTACACTGTTGGAAGTGCAACTTCTATTGAAGAACAGCCTATTAAAGGTGTTCTTAATCCTTGTGCTGGCGCCAGAATGTCTGTTGCTGAAGCTTTAACTAACATAGTTTTTGCAAAATTATCGTCACTGGAAGTTATAAAATGCAGTGGCAATTGGACGTGGGCTGCTAAATTACCTGAAGAAGGAGCTGCCTAGTGTGATGCCTCAAGAATAATGTGTTCACTGATGTCGAAACATGGGATTGCTATTCATGGAGTTAAAGATAATTTGAGTACAGCTGCTCGTGATGGCACGAAAACTATTCAAGCACCTGGAACTTTAGTGATATCTGCTTATGCACCTTGTACTGATATTAGATTAACATTTACACCTGATTTAAAATGCCCAAATGAGAAGGGAGCTGTGATTTTTATTGATTTATCTAATGGAAAGTCAAGAGTCGGAGGAACAGCATTGGCTCAATGCTTCAACCAACTTAGTACTGAAAATGAAGTTCCAGATGTAGAAAATCCGAAAATTTTAAAAGATTCGTTTAATGTCAATTAAGAACTTATTGAACAACACAAAATAACAGCTGGACGTGATATAAGTGATGGAGGTCTAATAGTATGCCTTTAAGAAATGGCATTTGATGACAGTTGTAGTGTCAAAGTTAATTTTAGCAGAAAAGTTTAATGTCAGAAGTATGCAGAAGAATTTCAGTCAGCTGATCCCACTATAAGTGCTCTGGAACTACTTAATCTGAATATCAGGAACGCATAACAAGTACATATCATAACTTTTCATATTTTAAAATTTATACATCATAAATTTAACTACTAACGAATATAAATTGATATACATTATTTAAAGATACTTATAATGTAATAAATATTTATATTTAAGGCAGTAAAATGATTTCTGGATTTGACGACAGCAAGAAATATGTTGAAATGTTGTTTTTCCTTTCAGAGAAAATAAGAACTAGGCAGGAAAGAAGAGCTGAAATGAGAGCTCGTTGGAGTCAGAGTCCCGGCACCATCGCTACACCTTCCATCGGAAGTTTTCTCATCCTTATAAGTACAGAGCTGAATCTTTGAAAATGAATTTCTTTGTGGTACTTGATTTTTTTGTTTAATTTCATAAAATTGTAATCAAATTTTGAGCGGAATTTATGAATTGGTAGAAAACTTGAAAGAATCTAAAGATTGCTAACCTGTTATATCAGATCTTTAACGCTTGAATTACAATTTTTTGTGTATTCATAAAAAATGTAAATTAAAAGTTAACGATTCCAGACATTTTAGAGATAAGTGGCCAATTTTTGGTGTGAAGTACACAGAATTAAGACTTTGAAAAGAAATGTGTTAATTACGCTACCTACTACATCACAGAGCCAAGTGGATGGGTCGTTCAAAATATTCTAGTCTACTGATATAATGTTCTACAGTGTGCGCCTTCTATAAATATAGGGAATTGGAAGTGCATTTCCTGCCAGAATGATGGATCCATGCCTTGAAAGCTGAGACTAATTCACCCTTTCCTGATAGGCTGAGAGAGGGAAATGCTTATTCTCAGTACTAATTAGCATATGAGAATGGGATACTAAAATTTTGAAATTCTTTAATAGAACAAAACCACTTTAGAATAAGTCTAATTACATAGAAATGGTTAATTTCAATGAACATACCTAATTTGCTTGGTTTGAATATTTTTACCTGTTCTTTGATTTTTACTCCAATATGAAGTTTATATGAATGAGAATAAAGTTCAATAAATTGGGTAATATTTTAATTCCTTTTTATTTTAGCTTTTGATCACATGGTGTGATAAAAATGCTATTTTTTACACCATCAACATTACTTGACTTGAATGAAGAATTTGGAATTTTTTAGTTTCAAGAAACAATGAAAACGTTACAGCAGGCCAATATCACATGTCGCAGACCTAATGAAATCAGATAATTTATGCGTCTGCTTTTAAATCTAAATTCTTCATACGCCTTCTTGTTTATCAGAATGTGGATTGAAAATAAGTTTCTAGTACTTTGTAGGGATTTCTGAAGCCTGGTAAAGTTACTTCTATTCCTTTCATTTATGAACCAAAAGACAATTCAGCTCAACAGTTTCCTTTAGAAAAGACCCATTTTTGGTAACACTACTTATCTGAAAACCCAAATTGTCATCACCTTCATGCGGAGAAATTGGTTTCCTTTTGTGAGCGACATATAGAAAGTACGCGATTGCTTTGACATTGTTGAATTTTCCATAGAATGGAGGATTTTGACTTCTGGGGTAATTTTCTAATATTCCTACTAAACTTTTCGCATTCTTGTGTTTTTAAAGTTTGCGTTGGTCCATTTCTGTTCAATAATTTTATTCATGCCAATGGTCACCATATGGCTCAATTTTAAATCTTAACTTTAAATTTTTCTCAAGTAGTATATGTCCTGTTTAATCTTTGACATCAGCAAACTTAACTCTTTGGTGCAGGGAATCCTTCAATAAAAACTACCGGGGTTACAATAACATAGAACATCACAATATTAAAACACCTTCTCCCTATTAAATCATAAAAAAGTATTCTGAATGATATAAGTAATACTTGTTAAAAGCTCTTCAAATAACAAAATTGTAAAAGTAACACGAAATCATTTATTGCATAAATATAGGAGGCTATTCTTGTTCAGAATGAGAAAGATAGTTAAAGAAGATATTAATCAGGTGTTTTTAATCTGATAACATACTTCATTATTTATAAAAATCTGTTTACAGTAGGCTTTATGTGGATGACCTGAAAATACCTTGTCAAGTCTCAAATATGTGTTTAATGAGATAATTGCAAACAGTGTCTTTGAAACTCACTACATAATGTGCAAAGAATAACCTTATTAGATTTCCAAGAAAGAATAGCTATATACACATCTGCTTGTAAGGTATTTGACTCTTGGAGACATTAGTTTATTCCCACCCGAATTTTGGATTTTTAGACATTTCTCTTTTAATTGCCACTTAATATTTACTAAAGAATATCAAATGAGATATTAACTAAAGAATAAGAAACGAAATGACTATAAATCTATTAGCATTTAATATTTTGTGTATTTGAGAAAATAAAAATAATAGTTGATCTATAATTTTAATAAATATTTTTTTCAATGCCTCAGTGTACTTAATGATTATTTCATAGTGACTATTTTTTTACATTGATTACAAAATTTGTATTTGTAATTACTTTTTTCACTTAGGAGTAGCTGAAGATGAAGGAACAGCATTGGCTCAATGCTTTAACCAACTTGGTGCTGAAAATGAAGTTCCAGATGTAGAAAATCCAAAAATTTTAAAAGATTCGTTTAATGTCACTCAAGAACTTATTAAACAACACAAAATAACAGCTGGACATGATATAAGTGATGGGGGTCTAATTGTATGTCTTTTAGAAATGGCATTTGCTGGCAATTGTGGCGTCAAAGTTAATTTAAGCAGTAAAGGTTTATGTGTGTTCTACATTATTATATGAAGAATTTGGCTGGGTTCTGGAAATCAAGGAACAAGATGTGAGTTATAAAAAAGATTATAAAAATATGGTATTATGTGTTACAATATTGGTTACAATTTTAATAATGGCAAACATTCCACTATTAGTGTTTCAGTAAATAATACTGAAGTCCTAAATGAACCTATGAAGAAATACATGTGAAGAAACTAGTTTTCAATTGGAACTACGACAAACTAATAATTCATGTGTTTCTCATGAAAAACTTGCTCTTTCTTCTCGTACTCATCCTGATTATAGTTTATCTTTTGATATATCTTCCCTTAAGACATGTACTGCCTTTAAATCAACTGGGCCTCATGTAGCAGTTATTCGAGAAGAATGCATCAATTGAGATCGAGAAATGATAACTTTCCTCCTCATGGCTGGCTTTGAAATTTGGGATGTAACAATGCCAGATATGCTCTCCAAAAAAGTTACTTTAGGAAAATTCCAAGGTGTTATTTTTCCTCGAGATTTTGGTTATGCTGATGGACTCGGATCTGCTCCTGGCTGGGCTGCTAGTTTCCTTTTTCATTCAAAATGTCAAGCAGAGTTTACAGCTTTCAAGAATCGTTCAGATACATTTACACTTGGAGTGTGCAATGGATGCCAACTAATGACTCTCCTTGGCTGGGTAGCTCCTCATACAGAAACAGATGGTACGCAATCAGAAGGTGTGACTCTTGTGATTAATATATCTGAGAGTTTTGAATCACGTTTTGTCACAGTGAGAATCATGAAATAGCCTGCAATTATGTTAAAAGACATGGAAAATTCTGTACTTGTTGTGTGGGTTGCACATGGTGAAGGACGATTTGAGTTTAAAAATGCAGAGCTTTTGAATAATACGTTGTCACAAAACTTGACTCCTCTTTTGTTTGCTGATGATAGTGGTTCTCCAACTATGGAATATCCCCTGAATCCTAACGGCAGTGTTGTTGGAATTGCTTCTGTCTGCTCTGCAGATGGCCGTCATCTAGCCATGATGCCTCATCCAGAACGATGTGTTTTGCCATGGCAACGGCCATGGATACCTGAGAAGTGAAAAGCATCCATGGGCCCAGCATCCTCTTGGCTGAAAATGTTCTCTAATGCATGAGATTGGTGTTGCAGAATGAGATAATAAACAGGGGACTTAGTGGGCTGAGTTTAATAATGTATGTGTGTAAAATCTACAAAAACTTTTACATTTTTGTTGAATACACAATAGTATAAGTTTCATTTTTAATTAATTTTTACTTTACTCATATAGAAAAATACCTTTGTTTTTGATAATCTTCTAATACCTTTTCCCCCTCTTGATAAGTATTTTACAATTATTAAATTATTTGTGAATTATAATTTAAGTATAAATATTTTTTATTTATAGGATTACATTTTAATTATTTTTTACATATACGTTTTACTCTGTTCTATTTTAATGAATTTATGTGTTATAAATTGTGAAATCTATAAAGTATTCTGTTAATTTATAATTTCAAGTAACTCTGTTTACACAGAATATATATTGTGAATCTAGCATTCCATTCTCAACTGCACAGTTGATTGTTTATACCTCTTAAATTTTTTAATACCGAAATAATTTTTTTTAATTAAAATTAACTATGTAATCATCATTTATTGTTTTTTTATAGGTTATAAATTTTACTTATTTTTTTAAATTATGTAGTCTTTTTCTCTAAAATGTATTTTGTTCTTATTTAATATTGTTAGTGCAGATATTGTGCTCTTTTAAAAACATTATGATGCTAAATGAGTATAAAAAAGTCATTTTCATTTCCCTTCAATTATACTGAAAATTTCTTTAATTTTAAAATTCTTTTACTTAAAACATTTTTTCCTATGCCAGTGAGGCTAATACAAATTGTCAACATTTTGACTTTTAGCAGAAGAAAAAATACACATTTCTAAGTGCTATCATTATTTTATATTATTCTGTTGTTGTAAGTAATGCTACAGCTCTGTTCCTAAAAATAAGTATCCTGTGATAATATATATATTATTTAGTTTTATATTAAATTGTATTTAATAGTATTCAAATAATTCTATATGGATTGCTCTTATTAAGATGTATGTTACATAAAAAATTATATAAAGAAATTTTGTATACATATTTTTAAAAATATTATTGAATAAAAATTTTATGTTAATTTATCAAATGATTGTTTTGTGTTTTTCTCCTTGTAGCCTATATTAGTTATTAATGTTTAAATTTTACACAACTTTATAATTTTCCCAAATATATCTCTATTTTTATATTTTTTGTTTGTGACTGAATTTTATTTATCGCATTAAATCAAAATACAGAGAGTTATTTAAAAATATAAATTTTTAAAGTATTTTTTTATATAATTTAAACATTAATTTACATAAAAGATAAGTTCCACATGAGCTAAAATCGTTTCAATCCTTTTCTGTAAATTATTTTTTACATATTTGAATAGAATATTTATATTAAACATTTAAATAAAATTATATTAAATAGTGGTTATAACTAAACTATCAATTTTTTTCTGTTGATATGATGAGTATGGATAGTAATTCATTTTTAATTCAGATATATTTTATTAATATGATATATAAATGCTTTAATTTATATCTGCAAACTCATTTGACTTTTTTATGATGCATGTAAGCTTGCAATACCTTCTTCTTTGAATGTATTTGTAAACTGGACTAATTTTTGATAGAAAATGTTTTCTTTCAATATTATTTTAAATGTTTTTATCCAATTTTTCAAAAATGATTTTAGTGATAAAAAAAATACAATTTAGTTGCAATTGTTATATATTAACTTTCATGATGAGATTATATATCTTGTTATATTGTATACTGTTATTTCTCTGCATGATGAAAGAGTATTATGTTGAAAAAATGCTAACTTATACACAGCAAATTTTATGTTGTAATAACTTAAGAATCAGAATATTTTCAAGATTTAAAATTGTTTTAAAATTTTGCAAAGTAATCTAAAAAATATTTTAAACTATATTTATAACAACTTTAAAACAGGAAGTACTGATTATGGAAAAGTTACTTTAAAACAGGAAGTACTGATTATGGAAAAGATTAGAAAATTTATTTAAGTTCATCATGAATTTTTTTTCCTCAGAAATATTCAGGAAAAGAAAGTACAAACCTATCTAGATGAAATTATTAAAAATATATTTATATATATTTTGCTGTTGCTTCATTCGCCATTTAATAACTAAATATAGTAGATGCCTAAAATAAGGATTTTCTTAACATTTTATATACAAACTATTCTAAAATGTAAGAATGGGAAAAAAATTGAACTTAATAAGAACAAATATTATATTGCATTTATTCAAAAGGGTGATTTTCCTAGAGTTTTCATTGATTAACTTGTTTAATTAGAAAATTTGGCTAAGTTCAAATCAATTGTTTTCTACAATGAACAATCATTTTCTCATTTGTACAGATTTTATTCACACATTAAACTGCTTATTTTTGTTAGATGTGTCTTTGATTTGTAAAATGTATTTTTTACATTTTTATCGTATTTATAAGACAAACATTAATAAGATTAAAAAAATTACTCAATGTTTTTTAAAACCTTATAGAATATAAATTATAAAATCTGCTTATATAACAATAAATGTTAATTTATTCAAAGTTTGAGTAAAAGACTTGTAAACTATTACTATTTTCATTTATAATTTTTGTACATTTTAAAGTATTGTTATAGGCATTCTATATCTAATACATAAAACACAATTGCTTAAATTGGCAAAATTTATATGCATAATTTGTGCATAAAAATAAATTCCAGTCATAATGATACTTTAATAGATATTTTGTTCTTTATGATCGATCATAGTCCAAAAATAAACAATAAATTAGTTTTTTTCTTTTAGTAGAAATATAATTGAATTTTTATATCTTGTATATTCTTCATGCATCAACACTATGCTTTATTCTCCTTTACTATTATAAGTTATTTTAGTGTTATTAATATTTTCTTATAACATTTATTCCTTTATTTATTTGTATTGTCAGTCTCGTAGCAGAATTGTTAGTGCTTTTGCCTTTGATTCAATAGATCTGGTTTCAAGTCCCATCTTGGGCTTGGATATTCGTAAGGGTTTGGAATCAACTTTAAAATATTGTTTCTGGACTAAGTAAATTTTGTGTGTTAAAAATGAATGTTGAGCGATAAACTAACCAAACAAACATTTATTTATAACTAAACTAAAGTCTGTGGCACGGCCAAGGCGTACTGTGCCCATCTCTGTTTTCCTCTGACCAATGGACTCTGGGGTGGATAGCATATGTCTCGATTAGGTGGTCAGCCTAACGTGAAACCCCCCAGTGTTTAGTTCTTAAGCATGCTTGGTACTCAGTTTAGGGATCCACTGAAGGGATGAAAGGCTGAATTGACCGTGAAAAACCGGAGGATCAAGCCTAGAGAGCGTGAAACCCTACCAATAATCCAACAGGCTTCACTTTTATTTATATTTACATACAATCAAATTGCTGTATCGTACGGTTAATTGATATGGCAAAACAATAAATGTTTATATACTTTTTTGAGAAAGTGCATTAATATCAGAATTCCAGGACAAAGTTTTTAAAAGTATGCAGCACTGATAATATAATTTTTGGTGCATTTCTTAAAATCAACACAATTTTATCCTATAAAATATTGCTCTTTTAACTATTTTATCACCTTTTTAAAAATGGTTGTCTATAGTGAATTCTCTGAAATATTAGGAAAATGCTGCTTCGATAAAAAGTATTATTAAAGTACTAAAGTATTTGTAGAGTTTATTTTAATTATGAAATAGAAAAAAAATGTTTTACGATTATTTTAAAGATTTTATAAAGAGGATGCAGTAAATCCTTAAATCTCTTCAATTGTTTTAATACTTATAACTGCTTTTTTCATTGTTACATGAATTTTACTTTGTATTTCGATTGTTGGTTGAATGAGCTGTGAGTACTTACTTGAGGGTGGTTTAAAAAAAATTTTAACTGTAAATTCTGGTTGAGTATTAACTGTGCACTATTTAATGACAAATCGGTTAACAAGTTTACTCTCAATATTTAAAATTTTCCAATGCAATGTCAATCAGTGTAGAAGTTCCTTCCATCCATACCACATATCTGTGACTGCAGTTTTATTTTTATAAATTAACTTCTAATTAACCATACAGTGGTTGTTTCTTTCGATCCAGTTGAGATCATGATTACGTCACTTTATTACAATTCGCATTGGTTGAAAATGTACATGATGTCAGGTAACTTTTCAACTATACGTCACACATAATTAGTTACGACATAGTTTGAGATGGCGTCGTATATCCGACTTGTCGATGAATTAACTGCCTGCTTTCAAATCACGTTCTTCGATCGGCAGCAAACAAGGCAAAGTTCACCATCGAATATTGTCTAGAATATAATCTTGCAAGAAAAATATTAATCGCTATTGTTTTAAAGTTAGGTAGTTTGATGTTAGTTATATTTTTAAATTTAAAAATAAGGAAAGGAAATAACTCGATTTATTTTTCTAATTTTTTAATGCTTTAAAAATTTTTTTACAAAGCATTCAAATATACATAGTGGTTTTTGATGCATCAGGTAGCCTTCAATTGGGCTTTAGCAGTTAGACAGAATTAGTCAGGTGGACTCTTCGTGATTTTGAAGCTGTAATCAAACAGAAGGCAGCCAATACTTGGCCTGCCACCCCAGAGGTATCATTTCAATTGGAGGACATTGCAACCATCCCAGTGTTGTGCGTATGCGTTACAATGCTAATGATTTGTATATCGCCGTTCGTCGTCAATTTCAAATGAATTGCATACAATGCATTTTGGGTGGTCAGTGGTGTATACTTGAAAATATAAAGTTGGAATATATTTAAAACCATTCTAATTGGCCGCTTTTCTTTTTCCGATATGGGAAGCTATTTTCCTTAATATAAAAAAGAAAGTGTTGATTGTTCACGCAGACAAAGCGTTGCAACTCAATAGAAATTTGTAAGCGAAATATTTGAAAATCTAAATAGCTAAACGATTTTTTAAATGTATTCTTTGTCGTGTTTATGGCTCATCTAAGAATATTAAATCTACCGAAATGCCATATTGTAGTGACTAGTCTGTAAAATTAAACCCAACTTGAACAAATACAATTATTTAAAAATTAAAATTAAAAATTGATAGTATAATATATTAAAATAATAATTAATAGTAGTTTTATTATGGCCCCACACGGCCAACAAAACAAACACCCAAGGAGAGCCAGCTAAACCTCCTCGTTCGTAGGTCGAAAATAATCTCTCCTTCCCGGAGTGTACTCCCTCCTCTCCCCGTGACTATAGCGCCATCTCGTGAAGAGAATGCGGAGTATCCTAACACAACCCATATCATTTCTAGTGAAAAATGTGACTCGCATGGTGCGTTCTTGCAGCACTCGAGAAAACCTCTTTTGATAAGATTTGTGTGGCTTATCTTATTAAGCGCTGCATTTGTGCACCGGCAAACTTCCTTGTACCTAATCCAGACTTGGGGTCTACCAGCTGCATGGAAGCAGAGATAAAGCAAAAGATCTCTCAATACTTGACCTGGCAACCCCAGAGGCATCATT
This sequence comes from Latrodectus hesperus, assembly GCA_037975125.1. Lineage (NCBI taxonomy): Eukaryota > Metazoa > Arthropoda > Arachnida > Araneae > Theridiidae > Latrodectus > Latrodectus hesperus. The sequence goes on from JAJQOW010000125.1 coordinate 73,533, forward strand.
TCACTTGCAGGACATTGCGACCACCATTTATTTAACGAGCTTCTTCCACCTTCTAGAGGATCTTCAGTTGAATCGAGATTCGAACTCACTACCTTCCGATGATGAGAACTAAGACCCAACCAACCAGGCCACCGTGGCCGTCCATATATTCGAGCTATATTTCTTTTAAATATTTCCGATCTATCCATTTGTAGGGTATTGTTGATGCTGCATCAGCATATTTCCCTGTACTTAGCTCTAAAAGCTCCAGTGGCTCAGTAGCTTCACACTGCTTCCCATTAAGTTCGGCAAAGAAGTGAAACATCATTTGCCTCTAGTAGTGGTTGGGAGGGTGATCACGTACGCTCCCTCACTGGGTTACTGAAACTCCGTGGGTTGGCGACGTGTCAACGTTAATATGTGACTTCCATTTTCCTTCCGCTGGTGAGGAGTGAATGTGGAGAGGAGGGTATCAGCTCATGCGTGACCTCGTCATCTGACAGTGGTTTTAAAATGACGAGGCTCTTAGTGATGGGCGAGTATTCCGAACCCGTTAACTCAAAGTTAGTAGTAAGCGTGTGGATATACGAGGCGGAAGTGCTACGCCCCCTTAGGGGTGTGTGGCATGGGGTCACGTAATTTTTAAGTTCACGTGACTTCCGGTTTGCTCGTGTAAGACAACGAGGGTATTTTGAGGAGGGCGTGTCACTTGACTTATACGAGGCAGAAGGAAATAACAACTCAACAATGGCTGTAGCAAACTTGTGACGTCATAGACTATCGTGTTTCAACACGCTGTTTTGTGACGTCGTTTAAAGATGGCGTTTTTCTAGTACTGTTACATATAGTTTCGCTATCATTATGTTCGTGGCGTCATCTGTGAGCTGAAAGAATAAATTATTTATTTCCAAAAAATTACACTTTTTTATGGGAATAGAACCCCAGTCATCTGGATGGTAAGCGTACACCTCTGTCATTGAGGCACCAGGACTTAGTAAGTGGATGTATTATGCTTTTGACACCTTTTTTCACCTAGAAGGAACACAATACACTACACCTGACAACTTAGGGGGAGAGCTTTTGCGCAGGTGTGGCTTTTGGCATATTCATGCATATTGGGTGTAGTGGTCCCGCTGCAAAACATAAACAAACACCAAAAAAGGTAAACAACGCGGATGGATACAAGACACGCGGCGTAGGAATAAACCTTCTTACCGGACCTGTGTGATTAGGCAGATAATGGTGTGGGATACATACCTTTGTATAAGATTATTCTTTTATAATACTTTGAATACATCTTTTTGTCACATTATGCCTCTTACCAAGAAATTCTAATTCTTTTGTGTTAATATTTCCTATGCTTTTTATCATTCCCTAAATAATTGAAGTTACTTATTAATTAAATTAAGGCATTTTAGTTGACAATTAAATGAAAGCCAAACACCGTAAAGGTGTTTAATCTGATAGATTTAATACTTTAAATGGTTCTTTAGTCATTTGTAAATTGTATTAGTGTCTGAAACACTGTTTTAATTTCTTAAATATCACTAATATAAAGCAAAAAGACTTTTACAATCATTCTTTGCTTTAAAAAAATTATAGAATTAATAAATGAAATTTTGACCGTTTACACGACTAATGTTTCTCTATGGAAATTGAAAATATTTGTTAGATAATTAATTTTCGATATCTCTATTATCTATTTTAATCTACATAAAAATAACATCATTTCTGCCAACTAATTACAAATTAATTGATATATTGTTATTCTTTAAGTGTCCTATAGACAGCATTGTGTATGCTATTAATTGCAAGTTAAGTAGTCTCATTAACATGAATCTAAAGCAAGACACAACACCCATGCATATTTAAGTCAATAGATACAACTTTAAGTCAACTTCAAGCCACTATTGAACACCCATAACCGAAACTATTGTCCATGGAGAGAGAATTCAAACTTTAAGCCAGAAAAAATGCTTGAAAATTAATTTTCGATCCTGGGATAACAATATAGCATTGTATGCAATAACAAATGCTAAGTCTCCCTCAAACAATAAATGCGATTGCATCCATGACTATAGCTTTTTTTAAAATCAATGCTAAACTGCTTATCATTTTTCTCTATATATTTCTATATGATGAACAAACAAAAATAGTAAGAATCTTCATAACTTTTCAAATTGTAGCGGAAGATGGACCAATTTGCTATGATGATAAAAATTGGGCAAAAATATTGGCAATGAATTTTATAAGTCAAAGATAAAGAAATAATTTTGATATAATCAAAACTATTCTAAGATACTATACATTTAATAATTTATTTTAATGAGAAAATTTCATTACTAAAGTAATTTTAGTTTTCATAGTTTGGATAACAACCAATTATAAATTTAAAAAATATATATATATTCTTTATTTTCAGAGTATGCACCTCTCTCAAACTAAACATGAGATTTCAATCACTAATTTCAAAACTGGGTCTTTAAAAATTGAAAGTTCAGAACTACACATTTCCCTAAGTGGTTTAAATATATCGCTAGAGAATTGCTAAACAAACTTTTGCATATTTTATGCACAAAAGTAGAAAAAAATCATTTTTATTTATTAAATGAAGTTTTCATTTCGAAGAAAATTTTACCACCCAACAATAATTTTCTTTTCTATATTCACTGATTCTTTTCTATATTCAATGAAAGGTGGTCATTTTGTTTAATAATGAAGTTGGACATTTTTGACTATAGACATTTGTTGCAAAAATGAGCTTTCAATAAAAGAAGCACGATCGCTTAAGAAATTTTCATCTTACAAAACCTTTCAAAATTTTAAATACATGTGGTAAATTTTCATAATTATTCCTTTAAACACTTTTAAAATATAAACATCTCTTGTACAGTAAGATAAATAAATATTGTCCAAGATAAATTCAGAAAAGGTATTGTATTTATATTTCCCAACATATAATAAATTTAAATACTCCACAGATTTAAATATTTTATATTTCTGGCGTTAATATAAAATATTTCCATGCAAAAGGAAAAAATTACTATTGGAGGAAGCAGAGAGTATTTACTTAACCTATCACTAGACTAAATCTATACAACATTATATCTAAACCTAGTCACTAGCCTAGTCATAAATTAACTAATTCTAAAACTTAATCTATAAACATAACTATGAACTAAATCTAATGAAAAACATATGTAAGCACCTACCTCTTCCAGTAAGTAAAGGTATTCAAATAAGGATATTCACAATAATTTACATTACTTATGATTAGTCAAACTCACTTTAACAGAATTGAAGTTTTTTCATTTCTGAAATATTACTGCACAAAACATTTTATAGCCCAAAATTTACTCAAAAAGAAATACTTAAAGGAATCAAATTCGTTCTTTCACCGATTCAACCAAGAGAGCAGAAAAAGGAATCTTCATACAGAAAAAAAATTTAAGCTAATTTTTAAAGTGGTATATTTACCCCTTTCTTTTACATGAATTTTTGGTAAACAATTTTTTGATGAAATCACTTATATAGTTTCAATTGATCAGATTCATTATAAGGATTAAATTTGTGGTACTATGTTACTCTTATTTTTATCGAAAAACCACATGTCAAAAAATTTATATTTTCTGAAGAAATAAAGTTTCCTTTTCTTCTGGTTTTCTTAAATACAAATGTATTTTTTCTCACTTTGTAAATTTAGTTCTTGTTTTGTATGGTATAACAGCACTGTCATGAATTGCAATTGGGATACGCATTTCCTAGCTCGGCCAAAATCCGAAAGTATCTTTTCGAGCAATATACGAAAGATTTTGCTTTGCTTTTCTCATATTTTTTGTCAATATATTTCAAAAAATGTCTTAGGCAATCATTAAAGATTGGGCAAAATACCTGGTTGTCACTTTTCTTGTTTATTGCCCTATGTCCTTCTATGAGGAGATCAAGTCTGAAATTTCAATGAGAGTACTTTCCTCCCAATAAGAAGGCAAAAAGATTCTTCAGTGTGAAACAAAGTCATGCACAGTCTACTAAGAATAGAAAAAATTTGCTCAAAATAAAAAATGCAGTTCTCAAGTACTCATACAATATTTGGCCAAAAATGGAAACTATTTTTTCATTTCTACATTAACTTAACATTTCAAAATAATTTGCTTTTTCTAAGATTATCAACTTATAATTACATCATACCAAATTAACTTTTCAATATAATTTGCTCATATATTCCGGATTTTATAGTTTAGAAAGATTTCATTATAAAGTAAAATATTTTAAAATTTTTAGACACATTACATATACATAAATACATGATTGAATTTTTTCCAAAATAAGAAATTCAGTTCAGAAAGACTATTTTCATTTTGATTTGCAACACTTCGATTCATATTGTTGCATCAACAACTTTTGTACTACAAATCTTAATTTATCAACATAGTACTTAACGTCATCTTCACATTTATCCAACATATTTATATGCATATATAACAAATTCCATAAGAATTTAATTTGAAACAAAGAAATTAGCAATTCAGAAAAATTCAGAATCATCATTGGAATTAGAATCAGTTTCGAAGAATCAGAAAATTAGAATCAGTTTCGACTAATATTATGCTATGCTCATATTTTTAAAATATAGTAACAGTATTAAAGATGTCTATACAAAGACAAACTAGGGCAAAATAATGCATAAACAGATATTTACAAGAGGAAAAAGTTTTAACTATAATGAATATTTTATTTGGCACCAAATTATCAGCAGTATAAATTTTCGTCTATTTGTCTGAAAAATAACTGCAAATTATGTAATTTTTTTCAAATAAAGGGGCTTGCAGATAATACACCGCTGTGGACTATATATAGGAAAACATGGTAATTAAAATATAACTTAAAATTTCCTATTTCTGATTTAATTCCAGAGCACATCATTGTTTCCTGTTCAACATATTATAATAATTTACTTCAATTGACTGAATAAAGACATTTCACTCACATGATTTGTAAAATTTAGTTTTGAAATAAAGGATTTTTAAATTCCCTAATTCGTTATTTGTATCTTAATACTATATAATGTAATTTTGTTATGATCCCTTGTTTTTGAAAAAGAAATACAAGTAATTTAATTTTAAAGAATGCGATAATTTTCCACATTTTTTTAACATCTCAAACCAACATCTTTTAGCATTTATTACATTAGAAATGCAGTTCTTTGCAATGATTTAGTCTGAGTTTTTCATGTGGAAAAAGTTGAGTTCTAACATCAAGTAGTGCATAAATAATAAAGAATTTTTCCTCAACATTGAAAAGATTGGAAACATAATATATATTTAAGTGAAATAACTGCCTAAAATCATAAAATATATGCATACCATTTTGTTAGTTGGCAGTCATAAATAAAAATAATTATAAAACTCTATAGCGTTATGTACTTTCAATCTATTAAGATGAAAATCGAATAAGAAAATTTCTTCAATAAAATAAAATTTTAAATATTCAGTTTTGAGATTTTGAAATAAATTTCCTGACTTTTTTCCCCTCAATTAAGAATAAAAAATGGTATTTTCTGTGAAGCATCAGGTTACATTAATAACTCACTATGCAATTCTAGTGCAAAGCAATAAAGAATCAACATATACAAGAATGGGTTGCCTTTAACTTAACATTTTTGCTTACAGCAAACTATCACTAAAGTTCTGGGGACAAATGACACTAAGCTATTTTATAAAAAAAATTACATTTACTTACAATTTATTCAATGCTTATTTACTTTGAATCATTAAATGTTTTTCAGAATACTCATGAGTGTGTGCATACTCCCACATACAAAAGGACAATTTGCAGTACAATAAAAACTCAAAACTTTTCATTGGATTAAATATTTTACATGCATACATTCAAGCGGCAAAATGGAAGATTATGTAAAATAAAACAAATATTTAGCTAAGAATATGCACTAAATTAAACTGAAAATGGTAGTATCAATTTTAAAATTAGTTTCTCTTTGCATAAAATAAAATATCACTTCCGAGAAAAGCTCCTTTGCTCTCAGATTCTTCAAAACTAATCCTAAATGATTAAATTCTAATAAAAATTTCTTTTTTTTTTACTTATATTCAGTTAATAAAAGACTTAAAATATTCCTCTTAAAAATCTTGCAACATTGTAGTAGAATTTAAATGTAAATAAACTATATAATATTTTAGAATAAATAGTCTTATAATTTATTATTTAAAAGGAAATATGGAATAAAATATTAAAAAGGAGAAACTTTTAGACTAAGAAACAATGAAGGAACGGAAGTACATTTTATAAGACAAGCAAGTATCACCTCAAATTAAATCATTTTAATTAATTAAATATATTAGAAAAGACAAAATTTGCATGAAGTAAAAGGAAAAAACATATTTAATAAACTTCTGAAAATTTTGACATATATCAAGAGCATTTAAGATCTTGTAAGTTATAATTTAATTAACACATTATTTATAAATTCATACAAGCAGTGCATCAAAAACATTATATAATTGAAGTGTATATTTTTCACAAACATTAAGAAATAATTATCAAATCAATTTTACAGAGATTACTCTGTACCGAAGGTAAAAAAATGAATTGAAGTCTAATATTACATTGATCAAAGATAGGAAATACAGCAAAGTTTTTCTGATTATTCCTCTTAAATGTTATTTGGAAATAGAAGCAAATATATAATAATGCTGCAGCAAAGAACAAAAAATATTTTGAAAGAAAAAATGGTTCGCAAAGCAATGTAAAAAATTAGGAATGTATCGATAAGCAAGATAAATCTTTTCTAAATAATATATTTACAATAATAAAAGGGGAATTTTACAAAAATAATAACTTTCAATTTAAGTAAACTATGTTAATTATTGCAAGGAACTTACAATTTTTGAAGAATTTACATCAATCAAAAAATAAGATAGACTGTAATGACAGGTAACCATTAGTTTCTATTTATTGACGTACCAACAATAAAATATGTTGAATAAATTAAAATCATTATGATGAGAAATAAGAAATAAATATTATCGCAATTATTTTAAATAAATATAAAAAATTAAACAGATTTAAAAGGAAAAATAACTGTACTTATAAAAGATGAATTTAAAAACAAGGGAATGCAATTCAAACATGTTTATTCCAAATCTATACAAATATAATTAAGTGCAATATTTAAATAAAGATTTTTAAAGGAAACAAAACTCACAATAAAACAGGAATTCCAAAAGTTCAAGCAGTTGAAGAAGTAAACCAGAAATCATTACTCACTCGTATTGCAACAAAATATTCTGTAAATATAATAAAATTACAATAAGTCTATGAATACTTGCCAAAGTGAAAAATATTTTATATTGGCAGAGATATCATAGTCTACAAAGGTTTTAGGTAAATAAAAGATTCTTCCTAACGTTATTAGTTTTTTTATTTTCTTCATAGAAAAAAGTTGAATTTATGAACATCAAATTGTATCAACATTAAATCATAAACCACAAAAGCAAACTAGTTATAAAAGATTGGACATTGAAAAGGAGATTTGCAGTACAATAAAAACTCAAAATTTTAATGGAAAGAAATATTTTACATGCATACATTAAAGCGACTAAATGTAAGATAATGTAAAATAAAACAAATATTTAGCTAAGATTTTTTGCAGACTTTTTTTTATTTAAAGTAAGAGATTTAGTCAATTTTAAGAGATTTTATTTACTTTATTTATTTTTTTATTATTGAAAATCACACAAGAATATATCACAAATGTTCTACTTTTTTATTGGGTTTATTAGAAAACATGATTTAGTATGATGTCTGAATTAATTTTTAAATGAAACTTTAAAATATATCAAAGCATATATACTATGTTTTTTCTAAGTTATTTTGCTTAAAGTGTTTCTACAACCAAATAAAGAAAAAAGAACAAAAAAAAAACTGAAAACTACCATCATCGAAATTAAGAGACGCTTTGTAAAGCAGCTGAAAATTCAATTTATAGGAATCTATGAAACCGCACGTAGAGACAGAGATGAGCCTTGGTAGGAAGAGACCGTTTTTCTGCTAAGAGTTCAAGGAATGATTTTTTATTTAATAATTACTGTAAATCACATATACTACTCATTTATATTTCCCTAATTTTCCAAATTCTTTTCAAAAAATATTTTCCGTAAAGCAATAAGTTCCACGTAAGAATTGTTTTCTTCCCTGAGAAAGAAAATCCTGCCTCCAAAATCTCAGCCAGAAAAGAATAAAAAGATTATTCTTTAGACGCTGACTCCCCTACTGTTAAACCATATTGTTTCCAATATAATATTGTTTGGTATGTCTATATAATACATATTGCCACTAGTCACCTTATTGTCACCAGTCAACAGACCATATTGTCACATTTTCACTAAATCATACCATTATCAACATTTTATCACCAAAATATTGACACCACAGTGTTGTAACCACATTGTCCCTATCATATTATCAACTAATTGTCACCACATTATTACCCCTACATAGTCAACACCATGTTGTCACCTATGCCACTATATTGGCATCAGTTACCATGCCTTATAATGACGAGACCATTTTTGCTACTTTTTTATTCATGAGCCGTATTCCTCTACCACACCCAGAGATTTCTGAGGTATCTCTTAATTCAGAGATTTCTGAGATTCAAACGTATCTCTTAGCAGAAAATTTTAAAAATCACATCTAATATCACTAAAAACTAAAAAACAGCCATTTTTTTTTTAATTCTTTCTTATCAAAAAAATTGTAAAAACATGGCTGTAATCACATATACAAATCTGAAAATGTTAGTAAATGATTAACACTTTTTTATTATTTAATATTAATTTATTTTCAATCATGAATAAAATAAAAAGCATTCTCATACATTTTTATTAAAATTATAGAATTTTACACCGAGTAATGAACAGCCTAATGGGCGATAACAGTTGAAATTCCTTTAAGTGTTCCCCTCGTAAATTGCCTTCAGGGAGAAATTTTGATAGAAGACGAGACGCATTCAAGAGAAAAATAAAACTGAAAAATTCCATAGCAACCACTCCTCTACATGACAGACTTGGTTGCAGAATTTCAAAATTCATCTTATGTTTTCAACATTTGTTAAGATTGAACCCAAAGCCTTCTTCTTCTTAGAATTGGGTTTGTATGTCATTGGGCACCTCTGCTTTTATCAGCATTTTGTACCATTAACTCCAAACCCAATGTTTCCTAGTTCCAGATGCTCGGGTCACCCACTTTATTAATAAAGTCCGATAACCCTTTAATGGAGTCTAGGTGTAACTCTCTAGTATGGATGGTGCCTAAAGAGGTTAATCTAGGGAGGGCAAGAGCCTCGCATTCATAAATGATATGCTCTGCCGTTTCCTCTTGCGTATGACATTTCCAGCAGATAGGTTCTTGCTGAAACAGTCCCATCTGGTTAGAGAGTCAGTCATACTAGGGATAGCTTCCTGACTTTCACCAGAAGATGGTTTACAGGTCATTTCTACCTCAAGTGAAGGATTCATTACTGCCCCTTTACAAGACAGCCTCTGAGTTCACTTGTCTTTTTCAGCAAGGTCAACTTCAGAGGCATCACCTGTAGATGCAGAAAGGATTGTTATTTCTTGTGTCTTTTCAGCCACAAGATAACAATTTATAAGCTTAGGTAATATAAGTCCACCCAGCATTGCCTGAGATACTGGGCAAGGCAAATTACTCTAGAAGTTTGCCAGGCAACTAGAGGCTCCGTTAAGACACCAATACCGCGGTGCCAATTAGCCCTAGGCACGGAACGCATAACACCAGGGTTTACAGGAGCTGGTTCGCGGCCTCTGATTCTATATTCAAGGCTATCCTGTCATTCCTACAGGACGTTTGGTGATCCACCGCCTACCGACGCGCCTGGTAGCTGCTCAGGCCCCAGGTAACCCAAGGCCTTACGCATCGAAGGGCGCTCATCTACTACCAGGTCACAGTAATTGTGCGCTAGAATGGCAGATGCACATGTTAAAGACTGAAGCCAGATAATTTGGCCGCATTTTCACTGGCTTCAAAGCAAACAATCTTGAAGGATTGTATACTTAATTTTTAAATTAAGGAATATTTATTCAAATATGAACACACTTCTCGGTACCTAGTCAATACTTGGGATTAATCAGTAAGATGGAAACTGCGGAATGGGACTTTTCGTTATTTAAAAGCAGAAGCCCTTAAAATTTCATCACACTCCCAGAGATATCATTTCAATAGGAAGACATTGCCACCATGACCTACAGAATGATCCCTCATACGCTTTCAGTAAGCATGGCGACTCTTCTATTACGTCTGGCGACAAGAGTGCTCTATAATCCAATGATGAGAACGGCACACCAAGAAATTAGGACACCATGATCTCAACCGCTTTATTATATTTATATGTTAAATTGTTAACGGTCCTGTCCATGTGTGCCCTTAAAATGTATAACTATTTACTGTGGTTTGAAGAACAGACAAAAAATATGTGGAAACTATACTAGGATTCAAAATTATTGATATTATTTTCCTTGCTTCAACGTCATTATGTTTATAGATAATAAAGAAGAGTATTCAATTAAACATTTATTTCTTCCTCTGGTGTCGATCAAAGAATTCCAGGAAGGTATGCTTTTATGTCTTCTTCAAATAATATTAATGAATACCAAAATGATCAGATATTTTCGCATGAAGCTGAAGAATATTCATCGAGAGCTATAAATGATTTCGTTTTGTATGCCAATCTGCATTCATCCCAAATTATGTGTGCATTTTTGCATAATTTTTTTTCTATGTTGAATGCACTTTGAAATTTATTAAGTAGAAGTTTCTATGAATTTTAAGTTCAATAGATATTTGAAATCTGAATTAGCTTTTATTCCTAATGTCAAAAACGCAGAGTGTTGAAAAGAGAATATCATTTTCGGAACAAACTGTGTGCTCCCAGTATTAATCTAATTAGTTATTAAATAATAAAATTGAACGTACCAGGAAGAATCGGTATTGGTATGCTTTACCAATTCTTTGTTTTGTAAACGAAGAAGACAAGAAATTGCTGAGTAATGTTTGATGCGGCTTTCCGGTTCCCCGTTTACATACCCCTTTCCAATTCTCAGTTCATCGCATTCTTTCTTTTGTAAACGAAGTAGATGTAAAGACTTGACATCATACTGGTGCCTTGTAGCCTTATTCCAGTTGTACGTTGCTCTGCTACTGCTTTTGGCGCGTATTTTGAAGCAGATGCTCGTTGTTTCTCTCGTTTGCAGATTCCCATTCTTCCGCAATTTGATTTCAAGCCCTAGTTGCAGTTCCAGTGAGTACGAGTTTCTGAGAGGCAATCATTTTGATAATTTAAAGCACAGGAAAAAATGGGAAGTTACAACAGAAATATGAAAAGATGCAAATGTGCAAATCAATATAAAGGGAAAAATACAGAAAAAACAAAATTAATTTTCAAGAAATATTTATAAATTCAAGAAAGTATCAGTCATTACTACTCATTTTCAACATAATAAAAAAATTAAATAAATCGCAATCCACACAAAAAAATTACTCAATAAGGAACAATTTCATGATATATGTAAAATTCGTAGAAAAATTAATCTATACAGCTCAATTTCTTCTTACAACTGCACTGAAACACTGGAGAAAAAATAATAATGAGTAAAAAAATTGAGAAAATAAATCGTCTTCTTCTTCTTCTTCATCCAACGCTCGCCCTTGGCCGATGGGCCATTTGGCGCCGTGCTTCCCAGTAGAGACCAGCCCGCCCATGCAAGTCATCGTCGGCCTGTTCCAGAGCATTACAGTAGGCCAGGTGTTCGGCTGTACCCTCGCCTGTAGAACACAGGGGGCAGAGGGGAGTATCGGCAAGGCCGATCCTGTGGAAATGCTTCTGAAGGTAGTCGTGACCCGTTGCCATTTTGAAGGTGGCAACCGCCACTCCACGCGGCAGGCTGTTGGGGATGGTATTGCATCTGACAACTGTCTCCCATCTTTTGCCAACAGCAGCTGCCTCCCAGGCTGTCCTAATTGATTTTTTAATACGTAGATTAATAGTACTACGTGCCGCAGAAAAGAAAATAAATCGTGAGGAAAGGAACGTTACACGACTCCATTCTAATATTAAACTAAATGAAAATGAAAGTGGAAAAATTGAAATCTATGTAAATCCAATATAATAACGCAATCGGTAAAACTGAAATGGAATCCAAATAAATGCTTATAAGCGTGGGTGTTGCTTCTACGTTCAACAGAAGGAAACATGTTTTTACAAAAGCATGTCCTTAGAGCTGTCAAAGAAGTGATATCTATAAAATAAGTACATAAAAATAAGCATTCGTATTCATTTGTAGCATTAAATTTATGAGGTATAAAGAAAACTTTCGATGATTTCAGGTTTTAAACTAATGAATTTTCAGATTTAGATAAAGTTAAAAACTTATTGAATATATATATCATTTTTTATACCTCTTTTATTTATTTTAAAGTGTATCCAAGGATCAAATATGCACGACTTAATAATGTTTTAACTCATGAATTTAAGAATAATATTATTGTTATTTATTTTTCATTATTCAATTAGCTTCATAGTGATGTTAGAATGTTTTTTTTATATTATTTTTCATAAAACTGAAAAAAGTGGGTTCTTTTCAAACCATATTCAAGAATTGCCAACGTAATTGCAAGAAATTCTCGTGACAGTTTTCTCGTTGGCGAAGAAAATATATTACCCATCAAATTATCTATTATCTATTTCTCTAAAAAAGACTCTAAATATCAATATAATGCGTATCTATCATGAGAGTACAAACACAAATAATAATAGAATATATAAGCAAAATAAATAGGAAACACCAATTCCAAGTCATAAAAACTAAAACTGCCGAATATACAAGCGCACAAATCTTTAATAATACATTTAAATTTTTAACAATCAATTTGCATTTAATTTTGATTACCTTCACTAATCAAAAATACAGTTATTAACAAATGGTAACTACTTATGCATTATTTGTGGTTTCCTGTGATGGACTTTATCAGGATATCAAATTATTTCCTAGCCACATGAATTCTGCAAAACTGGATGATAGCAAGCTGTCTTTAAAAGTAGCAAAATTAACTTTTGGCGTTCCATTCTTGAATGCTTTTAGCTAATAATCAAGCTCCTTTTAATTGTAAAACATGGTCAAATGACGAGGTCAACACCTTAATTTGAACCTTCTTTGCCACACGACACCAGTGGAAGGACTTTGGAAGTCACAAAAAAATGTTGACATTTCCCCAACTCACGAAGCTATACCAATCCAAAGAGACAGATGTGGTCAACCTGCCATTTGTCGCTCGTAGCAAACGATGGTACTCTACTGATGTTACAAGAAGTGCCATAATGAGAAACTGTGGGTTAAATCCCATTTGGACTATATATTTTTATTCAAATTTTTCACATTACAAATAATGTCGCAGTGGTATGGTTGGTAAAAGTGCCGTTCTCATCACCGGAACCTCGACTTAACCGAAGATCCGCAGCGTCCACTGAAGACTGCTGGGAAGCGTTGGTTAGTTCGGGATGGTCTGTACGTGAAATGATTCCATGATGGGGTCCAATGAAAATGTTGGGAGAAGCAGACGAAGTATTAGGGCCCCTAGGCTGCTAAATTATGAAGACCGTGCTGCTTCTTGCCAGTCAGTATAACCCAACTCTGGGCTAGGCTAAGGGAAATATACTGGTGCAACAGCAACACTTTGCAAGTCTACTTACTTAATGTTCCTCTCAGTTTCAAATAGCGCAATACTGACTTGCAATAAAAAGAAAGCATATTTCTCTTGGAAAGACGAAGCGCATCTTTTCCCAACTCCTATACATTGAATACCAGAGTATACACATTGAATTTCATTCGGGTTTGAATCAAGAGCAGCCACGTGACTTGAAATGAAACTGATATCAAAATGTAAGCTTTAGCCTAACATAGAACAAAGACTATAATCTAGTTTTTGCATTAATTAAACCAAAGGAACAGTATATAAACATAATATTAGACTAAAGCTTTAAAGTTTCTAATACGTTAATCCAATTGAAGTCTAATATCATTTATTAATAAGATTTTCCTAATTTTGAATTTATTTTGTTATTGATAATAACAACGTTTTTTTCTTATTTTTGTATTGCCGAAAATTTGTTCTGTTCTTAATCCAAGACTCACATTTTAAAATTATATCATGACATGTCTAAATATAAGATATCATGTCTAAAACTATTTCTTTGAAATTGTATGAATATTTGAATTTATATCAACATGTTCGATGATGTATGTTGAACTGAATTGGATCAACAAATTATTCTCTTACGGTGTAAGCCAAATTATAGGTGATTTTTTAACTCTTGTACGATATAAATCGAAAATAAGATATTTTACAATGTAATTTTGCCGACCAATGGCTGAGTGGTTAGCGCTCTTGAATCCTGAGCTGTGGGTCCCGGGTTCAAATCCCGGTTCGGGCATGGATGTTTCTTTCCTTCTCTGTTCTCTCTGTGTTTCTATGTCCTCTCTTCTGTGATGTGTGTATGTTGTGGTATGAATTTGACCCACTCTATAAACGGGTTTGTGGTGGTATGGCGCGGGTAACGCTACTCGCCTCCGTGACTTGGTTCACAGGTGCACGCTGGGTAACTGTGTTGCAGTTTCTGGCCTTGTTGTGGCATAGGGTTCTGTCACCCTTGTGTGCCCGCCATTGGATTAAAAAAAATGTAATTTTCAATTCTAAAATTAGAGTTATCTAATATTAAATTTGATGAAAAATGAATGCAATACCTATTAGAACCAATAATTTTCCCTGTGATATTTGAATTATTTGTTACAAGATGGAAAAAAAACCCTGACTACTGAGCCAGATCGGTGATAAATTTCTGTTATTTTCTTAGCTCTTGAAACAACTCAATAGGCCTTACAAATCACGTGATTCCAGATAGCAAAAGTTTATATAAGTCTTTACTTCCAAGCAAAATTCATATAGCTGATTTTGGAAGGTAAGTTTATTTTTATGTATTTGTCTTTCCCAACTGTGTACACTATTTTCTAAACTGGTGTGTGAACAGTGTGCTTACAAATTATGTGAATTATGAATTCATTTCTTTTGCAGACAGTCAAACATTTAAATTTCACAAGTTACTTTCAATAGCTTAAAATTCAAAGTCGTGCAGTTTCAGATATTGCTATGTCATATTCTTAACTTATTTTAATCAAGAACTATGAATAAACAACACTAAGTTATGTGAATTGCAGTAACCAAATTATTTTACGGTAAGCATTTATTACCCTAAAATAATATTTTATTGTTTAGAGTCTCGTAAAAGGACAGCTTGTTATCCGTAAAATTACTGAATATAACAGAATCGGTAAAGAAATAATCGCACTCAAATGTACCTTTAAATCAGAATAATTTAATATTTTAATAAAAAAATACTAAAGTACATAAAGTTGCTCACGCTTAAGATTGCTATGACATAAATTTACAATCTGAAACATTTTAAAATTTCGAGGTCTAAATTCTGCTCTATATTTTTTATAAATTTCTTAATGTAACTTTAAATCTCTGTAATTAATTTTTTTCTTGAATTGGTTGTGGAAGCTTGACATAATTCCTAAACTTCTATTAAAATTCTAGTAAGATTTACTAATAAATAATATTTATATGTGAGTACTTGTTTCATCGCAAATGATAATAATTCGTAGAAAAAAATTAAATTTGTTTCTTTTAAAATTTAGTGAAAATATTAGAACTCTACTTTAGTTTGATATTTCGTGTGTTCAGCTTCACTCTTGAACGGGGATTCGAAAGACATTTTAGATTATAGGTTCATTTAAAATGAGCCCGAAAGTTAAAATGTCAATGACAAATATGATGGGTTTTTTTTTTTACATCTGGGCGTCGATTCGAGCTTTTGTAATGAATCGAGGTCTTCATATTTACTAAAATACATTCGCTACAAAATACTGTTATCTAAGTAATTAGGATTTTCATCATTAAAATATTTTAGGAATAGCTTATAAGCTATATTTTTAGATAGTTTTAAAATATATTCATGATAAGCTAAGATGGCTTAATTCGACAACTGTCTTTAAATATCAACAGTCTATTCGGTTACCCAAATCAAATACAATTGCCATACAGACATATTTTTTCGTTGTTTTAATGGAATAAGTTTTGATTAGTATTATACCTCGTTACATTTTAATTTGTTCTGCGATTCTTCGATTTGAATTCTATTATAATCTTTTAAATGCATGTAGTCTTGAATTCATTTTGAACTCCAGGTTCCAACAAAACAACCCATGAATCATCATTCAAACCCTTAAAGAATTTAAACTTGTTTCATGAAAAATTAATAGGATTTTTAAAGTAATTCTTAATCATATTTTAGCTTTTAAACTTGAGATACCTTTAAAAATGAAATTATGTAATTCTATATTCGATTTTGAAGCTTTTATATTTAAGTCTTAATAAACAATGTTATATTTGAGCAAAGATGTGTTAAAACCCCAGTTTTCAACCGTTTGCGTTAAGTATGTAATTACAAGTAATTAAACTAAAATTTGATTAGTAATTAAACAATTCAACTAAAATTTCATTTTTCTTGACAATAGAATATTATGGAGAACTTTGTACTTAAAAATTTAAGAATCAATATATTTCAAATCAAAATTGCGTATAAGTTAATAACCATTCCCTTAGTTATAAAAAATATTTTAAATAACATTTATTCAGCTTATATATATGCAAACTAAAAAATAGCGTAGAATTTTAGTAATTTCAGATAAATTATTTGTTAATATTTAATATGACTTTGCTGTGTATTCTGCGTATTTTAATGCTCTGTGCGTAACCAAACAATTTCTAATATCAAGCAAAGAATTCATATTTGCGAATACGGAAAAAAACAACCTAAGATGCATTCTAAATGAAGTTTTGTATTCATTCCGAAAAGTGTAAAATACTAAAAATAAATGCTAGATTTATGTATTAAAATAGTTTAAGCATAAAATAATTGTGAGCCATTTTAATATGAACGCTAATGTCTGAATTTATAAAACATTTAATTAATAACTTTATCGGTATATAATCCACTTTCAAGTTTGTTATCTAAATCCACAATATACATTCAACTACCTAAAGCATGAATAAGTTTGCATCAACTTCTAATAACTTTAAAACTACGCAAAAATTAAAATCCCAAAATCTCATGGAAAAAGCTTTAAAAGAATAACTGATGTATCCACTTCTGAAACAGATATGGAAAAGCACCTCTACTTCTCAAATAGGTTCGAATGTTGGAAAAATCCATCGAATAAAATCTGCTCTTGATACAGTTGGCAAAAGTATTAGAACAATTACAAATTTGTAGTTTTCAAGTTAATAAAATGAAGTAAAACTTATCAGTTTATAAATAACATTTTCTTTGAATATAACTATGTAAAAAATGAAATTTAAAAATAATTACAATATTAAACTAACAAAATTTGCATCGCAAAAAAGTATTAGAACAGAAGTAGAAACATGCAAATTACAGTGCTGGTGACATTACTATTTCAAGGTTATTTTCAACCGTATCTATGTCCTGCCATGGCCCCCAAAATAAAAGATTTCCCTTGCGAAGAGAAAACAAATCGTTTACTTGCACAATAGTGGCAAAGCATTTCGAGAAATTTCCAGTAAGTTGAATGTTTCACTTTGTGTAATTTACAACATTCTAAAAATAAAAAAAGAAACTGGGATTGTGGATAATAGGTCAAGATCAGGGTGACCAAGCAAACTGACTGTCAGAGAAAAACGAGAAATGATTTAAAATGATCTACAGTATCCAACAGGATGTGCAAGGATGCTGGCCGCAAATATTAAATCAATCTCTGGAAAGTTTGTAACACCTCAAACAGTTTAAAATATATTGCATAATGCTTTATGCAATATATTTTAAACTGTTTAAACTTATTAAAGGAAGATGGCCAAGGAAAGAAACCTTTATTTTAGAAATCAACAGGAAAACGTCTGGAATTTCACAGAATTAAAAAAATAAATCAACAATCCAATGATCTTTAATAAATATAATTTTCTCCGATAAAAGTAAATTTGTAATTTTCAAACCTAAGCACGTGCTCAGTTTGGATAAGAAAAACTGCTTTTCAGGCTCAAAATGTACAAAAAACTATAAAGCACGGAGGAAGGAACGTCATAGCCTGGGGCAGTATGACTTACACTGGAGTTGGAAATCTCCAGTTCATTGATAGAATGACAGCTTTGTCATATTGATGTGTTACGAGGTAACTTGGAAAGTAGTGCAAAGAAATTAGCATCAGAGATGGCATTCATTTTTCAACAGAACCACAAACATACTGCCAACAAAACCAAAGCATCGCTATTATATAATGCTCCACGAAGATTGGTAACTCCCCAAGTCCCTAAATTCTATGACCCAAACCTGAATCCTATAGAACATTTGTGGTATCTATTGTATGAAAAAGTAAAAAATCCCAATAACAAAACAAGCTTTGCTAGATGCCTGGACCAGCATATTATCAAACTTAACCCAAGATTTGGTGGAATCTATGCCAAGACGTCCCAGAATTGAATGCAGTAATTTCAACTAATGGGCTACATACCAAATATTAGTATCACGTTCGAATTTTTTGTTATTTTATGTATGATTCAATATTGAAGTCCGATGTTCTAATACATTTTTTGCAATGCACAAATCTTTTAATTTCTTAAATACTATTGATTGCAAATATTTGTTTCTTACTCCATGAGTAATTATGTAAAAGTATTACATAATATAAAAACTATGTGGCAAATTTTTCATTTTATTACCTTGAGAAATTTTCATATTGTTCTAATACTTTTTTGCCAACTGTAACATTAATTTAATGGAAATACAGTGATTCTCGGAAAGACAGGCCGAGCTGGCAGCCGAATGGTTAGCGCTCTTGCCTTCGGTTCAACAGTTCGTGGGTTCGAATCGCACCTTGGGCATGGATGTTTGCAGTGGTTCGGAATCCACTTTAAACCGTAAGTCCCGATCTAATTAGCCTTCGTGTGCAAAAAATTACCGTTGAGTGACAAAGAAACCAAACCGAAACCAAATCTCGGAAAGACAGTTTTTCAAAATTGTCTTAATTTTTTGGCATTCATAAATCTGTTTCAGTACTTTTATTCTTCTGAGCCATCCACCTCAACATTCTCTACTAGTTTCTATCCAATCATCTTTAATTTCATCAAAGATTACATTGTTTTCGGCGCATTTTATCCCATATGAGCATTTTACGCTATCAGTCAAATCTACTTAAGAACTTAGTTCTCAAGGAGGCCTTCTGAATTTTATTTTGTAGAAAATGCATTCTTCTCAATTTTAAAGGGAATAAAATCAGTTTAAATTGATTGGAAAAAGTTTAACAAGGCAAATCTTGAAACATTAGCATCAACAATTTCTCTACTTACAAAAGGAAATAGTTTTACTCACCCAAATCCTTAAATCAAGTTTTAAGTTGCCTTTTGTTCCAAAAGTAGTGTTCAAAAAAATTAGAAATGATTCACGATTGTTGAAAATGAACAAAACGAGATTTATCACATTCCTAAATTTTCTATGGGATGATGAAAATGTATTTAATGATTGACTACACACACGCACACGCACACCCGGTCTAATTAGCCCTCGTGTGCAAAAAATGACCGTTGAGCAACAAACAAACCAAACCACACACGCACAGAGTATTAAAGTGCAAATGTTGAATATTATCGATAGATCTTCAAAAATCGGAAACTGTTCTATTTTTATTTTTCATTAAAATCAAAGCTTCATCAAAAAGGAGTTTTAAGTCTTACTGAACTATTGACTACTTTTTATTTCTAAATATTTTCGTTAATATACTGAGTAATTTGCTTAAAATAGCTTATTTCTTTAATCTTGTCGACATATTGAAATATTTCTGATCGTATAACGATTACGAAAAACAAGATTCACTTAAGTTTATTTTCAATAATCGAATATTTTGTTCACAAGCACTTAATGTCGGAAGACGCGCTCTAAGTAATTTATAATCTTTTGAGTTACATATTAATGCCAGATCGTTTTTCATTCAATCTTTGTACTCAATGCTAGTTTTAATTCCACCTATATTTTAAATTATTCATCCCTAACTTTGAGTAAAGTATTAGTTTTTGTTGCTTTTTTGTTCACATAAATTTGAATTAAATAACCGAATGTTGTATAAATATCTCCCATACATGTAGTATATAAATGATTTTAAATCAGCTCTTTTTTACAGCTAAATTAATAGATTTGTGAGTGCAAGTTGCTTGTTGATACAATGAAATTAAGAAGTGGCACAGTATAACCGGACATAGTACCACCTCGGCGTACACGTAAGAATATTTTTCAATATATTAAAAAATTACTTTTCTCTTACGCTATATAGGTATTAAAATTTAGTGCATCACCTGTGCATTGAAAGTGTACATTCAAATATCATAAAATATGTCGGGAATTTTTAATCTAGTTACAGGCTTTCCTAAATCCATAGTATGACTTGGGTCTTAATAAATTAATTTTGTATATGGTATATAAAATAAACAAAGTCGAGTCTTTACTTTTATATCCTTCACACGATTCGGCATCCATTTCAAGCTGTGTATCCGGGTCTATTTAGGCCGAGCTGGCAGCCGAATGGTTAGGTCTTTTGCCTTCGGTTAAACAGTTCGTGGGTTCGAATCCCACCTTGGGCATGGATGTTTGTAGTGGTTCGGAATCCACTTTAAGCCATAAGTCCCGGTCTAATTAGCCCTCGTGTGCAAAAAATGACCGTTGAGCGACAAACAAACAAACCGGGTCTATTTAGCCTCATTAGCTCTCCTAAGCTAAGAATAACCGTTGAGACAAACCAAATAAAAGAGTCAAACCTGGTTTTTTTTTGGCCTACGTATTCAAAACATACCGTTGAAAATAAACTAAATCAAATGACACACTAGTTAAAAATTTGCTCTTTAGAAATTGCTTGACAATTCATGCCAAAAGTAGTAGTCTCACGTATGCAAGACTTGAAGCAAATCTCCAATGTGCAAAGTGGCGCAGCATGTCCATTTTTGGACCTTGCGCCATAAAACCCAACCAACCAATGTGCAAAGTGTTTGTATAAATCGTTGCAAAAACTACGACTATAATTTTAAACATCACAAATTACCAAGAATACTGAATTTTTTGGACATTTGGCAGCACAGACTCGCAGCATTGAAGAAACAAAAAACCGATGAATTTTTGTACCGGATTCTGCAAGAGCAGAATCTGACATGGACTCTTGTCCATCATGTCAGATACTCTCATGGTTTAAAGAGAAATGCTGATTCGTTTTGAGCATTCTGGAATATATATCGACCAGCTGCCCTCTCTGAGCATTCGCAGATGCGACCATGCGTTTTCTCATAGAAATAGGAATGTTTGTTAACGGCAATTTCAATTCCTAGCACTTTTGTTGATGTCGGTATTTTTATTGCTATCGAATCTATCTAAATCTGCTCTGTTTTCGTACAAATTGCAATTCATTGTTCAAAGTATTCATCGCAAAAAGAATTTTTTGTTAAAATCTAATTGTTGGAGATTCTTGTCCTATTTAGACCTTGCGCCATGAAACTCAATCATGAAACCAACCATGGCAGAAGAATTATTCAGAGGCTTAATGGAATTTTAAACCGAGGGTAAGTGCGAATTAGAGAATAGTTCATCAACAAGTATAAACATCGTTCCAAAAATGTAATCAAGAAAATTCTCTCCAGAATATTTGAATTTTTGTTTTACTGGTACTGAAACAAAGAATATCCTTTGAATATTGGCAGGAGTACGAGTTTTTTTTTTTTTTGCAGCAAAAACAAGTGCATTTCCCACTCTAGTTTCATTTCAGAAATTCTATTTTTGTGAAGCTGAATATTCTGCTGTAGCCTTTGAAGATAATATAGATTTCTACTAAATACAGAAGACTGAGTGCCTATTCTTAATGTTAAACTTTCCTTTATAAACTTCTCGCTGGAGGAGAGCTCTAAGAAATTAATAATCTCATCTTGAATTGAATAAGTATTAATTTCTTAATCAAAACTTGTTAAATTAAGTAAAATAAGCTTCTATTTATTATATAAGCTGTTTTAATTTAATAGATTGAATTTTGATATAATATTTAATAATTATATTTTATGTATGTGTTTTTCTCTCAGTCAGTAAATCAAATTCTTAAATGTTGTATATTGGAAATGTTCGCACTCCCTTTCAGTGGGCTGACATCCCCCACAGGTTTAGACTCCCTGTTGTAGACAAGAGAAAAGGGTTTTTAGCTGAATATATCATTTAGACTAAAACCTGAATATAAATTTCGAAGTTTGATTTCTCAGGGAAATTGCTTAAGCTGTAGGTGATTCCTGAGGACTCTAGCCTTCTTCAATTCAGTAGTTTGTGTGTTTGATTCCCACCTCAATCTCTAATGGTCTAAGTGACTTCTAGTCTAAACTATGCCTAATAATTAAGCCATTTTTTCTGAAAAAGTATAAAACAGGCAAACCAAACTTCTAGTAAGACCGGAAAATTTGGAAAATACTTGCAAGAAAGGTATACGGTGTGATTTTTCAATTTGAAAATAAATTAGTTTGCAGATCATTTCGATCATTAGTGACAACTACAATCAACTGTTAATGACGTAGTGTCCTGGTGCGACGAAAATGGTTACAAAATTCCTACTAAAGGTAAATGTCTTCATTTGTGTCGTAAAACTGCTCTTTATTCTGATCATATCAATATATGAAACAGATCCCAGTAGTTGGAGTAATATATGTAGATGCACTAACTAAATATGTGTGTGTCTTTGGGTGTATATGGAGTAATATTTAACTGAATGCTTACCCGTCTCCCATCCTATACTTAAGGAAGAAATTTTAAATGTCGTTAAACATTTAAAAAATTTTAATTACTTGTGGTGTCTATCGTAAAATGTTACTCCCAATTTATATATCAACCCCTTACATAATCTCGAATACTTTATTGCTGTGTATTATATGGTCCAGCAAAGAATTGTTCTTAGATTGGACACTAGATTGGTCTCTTCGTATGTACCCGGTTGAATTTTGAGCTTCACACGGTCAAAGCTTATGTGATTTGTGAGCACGAACACCATGATTTACGCCATGAACAGTTTTGATTTAACAATTACTTTAAAATCATAGTCAATTGTTCTATGTCACCCATTGAGATAGGTAGAACTTACTCCTAGTTTGAAGACGCTGTACGTCATTCATTTTTACGATATTGTCCTTTTATAGAGAATAAAATCTATCTCGGAATGATTGTACCTTGTAATGCTCCTAGTTTTGTATTAAACACATTTGCTCTAATTACGTTTAATACAACACTTAATATTTATCATCATAATAATTACCACAATTAATAGATGAAGGACAATTAGTCATGGTTTAATTAACATCATTTAAACCTAATGTCATCCATACTTGTTTTTATGCGACAGAAGCCACTGCTGTTGTATATGACCTTTAACATTTGACATCTTGTTCATACGGTAACGTTTGCCTAAATACTGAGAGTATGAGTGTTTTGAATCACTTGACTAATATTGACTGTAATTGTTCCCCTTGCTCTAACCGTACTATATTAAACAAATCACATGCAATAGGCTTTGATACATTTTGCTGGATTCCTTGTAACATGGGAATTAAATGTCGAATACTGCAGTAAAATCTGCTTCCATTATTCTTGACTCAAAACTTTTAGTCATTAAAGACTCAGTCAAAAAGTACCTTTCTATTGTACATAAATTAAATTTTGCAAGTAAATAATAAATTACCCTCCATATCATTTCTTGTTCTATCAGTGCAGATAGTGGTTGTCATTGCCTAATCTTCGGATAGCTCACACTTGATTTACATTTTCAAAAAATCACTCCATTGTATTAAATGTTACGGTTTATTCTGTAATTTTAATTCTTATTCATGACTTTAAAGATTACCAATACTTATTCTTGTAAATCTATCCTTTTATGTTAAGAAATTTTAATTGGTGTACATCCACATTCTGATTTTAATTTTGAATGTTATTTTTTCATAAACAGTATAACCTTTATCTTATAATGTGTAAATAATTTTCCATTCCTTTACTTTCATCAATGATTCAATAACAGATTTAAAGAATGCTGAATCAAACGTCTGACTCGAATTCACCGAACTCAAACTTTACGTACTGAAACTCCATAAATGTAACAAATAGCGCGTAATGTCTCAAAATTCGCATTCGATTGTCACTGCAATAAGCTTTCATACTTAATGTAACAACTGAGTAACAAACCAAATTTATAGTGAACACAATGGACCATAGAAAAGCAAATCCTTATACCTTTAAATAATTTGGAAAATATAATAACCGTTTCATTCAGTAAACAGTCTAATTCCAATTAATATAAAAATCCTATTTTTATCTTAATTTTTGTTCAATCAAAACTCAAATTAAGACAGGTTTCTGCCACCAGCGCTCCTCTGCTGTGTCCAATTGTACGTAAACAATTGGATTTTGAACTGAATTTTGAGTACGATAGTCCTTAAAAGTAATATTCAATTATTTGAAAGCAAAACTGCCTAAATTTCTTGCTGATTTAAAGTGTAATCACTTGTTAAATCTGCCCATACCCAAGTTGGAGCCTTTTTGGTGGGTACATGCAAAAGAAATCAAATAGAAAGCAATTTATATTTAGCTTTTTCACACTACTGAATTAAGTTTCTTTAAAGGTTCTTTACATTCGCGAAATGAAATTAGTTTTTAAAGTAAAAGGGTGCAATTTCCAAATATTTTTAAACACGTTAATTGAAGCATTCGTAAAATTTAAACTATCATGTTTTTAGTTCCAAATAAAACGGAAAGCTGGACATGATAAAAAGCCATTTTTAGCAATCTTGTCAAGCACAGCAGGATTTTCCAATTTAAATAAGAAATTATCACGCATTTTTTAGATTCAGTTTAACAAAACAAATTGTCAATTATTTTAGTAAAGTGAATCTAAAAAATTGTCATTAACAAATTTAATAATGTATTTTAATTGAATCACCCACTAGAAGAAATGTGAATGATTTAGCAAAAAGCAGTTCTTGGATGTGGAGGTGCCAAAAAATGTATATGAATGTTATATTTTTGTGTGTAAATTTCAGAATATAAATATTTCAGAAATTTAATGTATGATCTTACACTTAAAATTTTGAAAATTTTAAATGTAAGATTTCGTCTACATTAAATTATGCAAGTTTAAAAACTATTTTATGGGTAATATAAAATCAGTTTGCTTATTTTAAAGTATTTTTGCCAGTTATATCGAGAAGATTCAGTTATTGTGAAAATACACATCTTTAACAACCATGTAGCTGGTTTAAGCTGATCAACAATGAAGTCGTTATTAAATTAGTTACAAACTGTTTTGCTTTAATTTTGAATGGCTCTTGCATTTAAAAATTAAATTTTGTCACATTTCTTCAGTATAATTTACAGATCAAGGTGGATTACGTACTTGAATTTAAAAAAAAAAACCATCAGTTTTTACAATGTTATGGAATGTTTGGAATTATTTCATTTATGGGGAATTTCAAAAGATGTTTTAACAAAACTTTGCCTTGAAAGACAAATTACCTCTGATTAATTTATTAATTACCTTCAATGAAAATATTAGCCTATTGGCTACTCATGTTTTGGTATATTTAAACAGTATTTGTATTTCCAAGTACACTTTAAATTATTCACATTATATAACACACCATTGTGTATCTTTTTAAAAATTACTTATTATCAATTTAAAAACGGAAATTACTGCGTATGTATTTATTGAAAATATTACAGCAATTACCCTACCTGAGAGTGCTTTGATATGATTTTCAATACCTAACTTTAATATTTTAAGCACTCTAGATTTTCTGTGTTCTGGACAAATTTCTTTCACTACCATTCTCCCTATGTCCTAGAACTTGAGTATTTTAAAACTTTCCTATTAAAAACGACCATAAGAAAATGTCTAATACTGCTCAAGATATGTAATATACAAAATAACTATAAACCTCAAAATAGATTACAGCTGTTGTAGCTATTTTTTCCCCATACAATCTTCATAATTCATCACGGAATGTACTTTCACTTGCATTTAATAGGCGGTAACAGAATGATGACGTAGGTTCTCTCAGTGAAGGCTGCGGCTTACAGAAGTAAATATTAGATTGGAAGAAAAATCAGTTGTCTTATTTTTAAGGCTTCATTTTGTTATAGGTTACCAATATTGGTCAACTGTGCAATTTGGTTTTAGTATTTGTTACTGTTTCAAATTTAGCTTCATTATACTTCAAGGAAAAGTTATTCCTTATTAATAAACTAATAACTGATTTACTATCTTGCTGCTTAGAAAGTAAAGACCATGATCTTAGTCTAGATTATAATCTTAACGAACAAGAGAAAAATGGCTAAATTTCATTGAAGTGACTTTGAAAATTATGAAATCGTGATAAATCGTGTTTGTGTTAGTGTGCCACCCAAACCGTAAGCTGTTTAAATCCAGATTTGAAAACGATTAAAGACTTCGTGGTCAATTTCTTAACTTCCGGGGGAATGCTATGACTGCTAACATGCCTATTTCGATCATTTCTGTATTTTTATTAATATTTTCGATGTTAGCGGTGATATGAGTCTTCAGCAACAAAAATACCTGAAATTAATCAGCGAAACTAAAATTATACTTAATTGCTGGTTATAGCATTGCAAATAAAATACTATTTAGAACATTGGTCACCTGGCTTGTATTTTTACCTTTTATCAAAATAGTGTGCCGAATTTTCTCTTAATGTCATTAACACCCTGTAATTAATAATTGAATGAAACAGCAGTTCTTAATGTGAACTGTGACCTTTACAATGAGTGTAAAATATAAAATTGTTGGATTGTAGAAATTTCTAACATGCATTTACTGAAAAGAAATATTTAAAAAACGAAAAGAAATACTTAAAGAAATGATTCTTTTAAAACATTTTATACGTAGATTAACAGCACGTAGTGCTATTAATCTACGTATTAAAAAATTAATTAGGATAGCCTGGGAGGCAGGTGCTGTTGGCAAAAGATGGGAGACGGTTGTCAGATGCAATACCATCCCCAACAGCCTGCCACGTGGAGTGGCGGTTGCCACCTTCAGGATGGCGACGCGTCACGACTACCTCCAGAAGCATCTCCACAGGATCGGCCTTGCCGATACTCCCCTCTGCTCCCTGTGTTCTACAGGCGAGGGCACAGCCGAACACCTGGCTTGCTGTGATGCTCTGGAACAGGCCGACGACGACTTGCATGGGCGGCCTGGACTCTACTGGGAAGCACGGGGCCAAATGGCCCATCGGCCTCGGCCGGGCGTTGGATGAAGACATTTTATAGCAAAACTCATTTTAAACGTAAAATTTCGTTAAAAAGTTTTTTAAAGAACATAAATAGAAATGATTATCAGTAAGAACTTAGTATCAACATTTGCACAAAAATTTCAAAATAAAAACTAAAATGTTATTCTAACGGATGCAGAAGTTGTGCATAATCAAAATTGCAACAAATTTGTATATGGTTTGTATTCAAACATGCTTTTTAAATAAGACGTTCTACAATTGGACTTAATTTACGAAATTTATTCAAATAATTTGAAAATTGTTTGATATTTTCTGAATAATATGATAAAGGATAAATACGTATACCATAGTCTATTTAAATAATTGAATCTCATCTTAATGTGGACAAATTGAATGCATAATAAGTAAGAGGAAACGAGATTTAATTATTGGACCCTAGATCTAAAAAATGGTTAACACAAATCATTAGTTCGGAAAGGCTATATTTGCAAACATTACACGTATACACATGAGGATATACAAAAAGAACCACAAAATCCTGGAGTACATACACTTACAAATTTTGTGATTATGGAACTACGACACATCCTGGCTACAACCGAATTTACTCTATGCTTTTTGTAGCAAACAAATGTATTCCTTGAGCTGCTGATACCACTACAACATGCTTTGTTTACACGAGATGTTCCTTTCTATTATTTTTCTAAAAGTGTTCTGCGCAGTAAATATTAACGTACAATAAACAAATTATCATAGGAAAAGATTTTTGTATCATTGAATGTCGCAGTATTCGAGCGGTAATAACCTCATTCTTTCTCATCCGATGTGAAAGATAGTCGATTTCCGGAACCCGTTATTCATGGTAGATACTTTAATTTTGTGGTTCTTTTCGCATCTCGCATGTGTATGAATAAATTTGAAAATAGTCTTTCAGAACAAATGAATTACTTAAGTAATCTCTGTACATTCCACTGCCAAGAGAACTAACGACAAAGCACAGGATCAATTGTAATTTAAGAATAACTTTTGGTATTAAACTTGAATACTAAACTTATATTCTCTTATACAGGTCAAACACGCCAAAGAGCTCCAACACCCCCACCGGTCACGACAGCTCAGCCACCCCCCACTGCCCATTAACATCCAGGCCATTATAAAAAATCAACCGATGGTTGTATTGAGGTATCTTCCCTCTACACCCCCGGTTCCAACTCCACCGCCCTGTTTTTCTCCCCCACCACCTCCAATACAAAATTAATCACCCAGCTAATTATAGCCCTTCCCCTCCTGTGCAGATTTTCCAGCTATTTTTTCACTACCAAGGAGGTTGGTATATGCATCAACCTCCCCACCTCCAATTTTACCCCCTTCTCCTCCTGTGTCTGCGCCGTCGCCTCCACTACCTCCAACTGGTTCCGTTCAGGCGCCACTCAGGTGGAGTGGCAGGAGACGTTTTCATCCATTCCGTTTTTGGATTGGCAAATCGCTCAGGTATGTGAGAGACAGTTTTGGCAACATGCAATTAAAGCATTCTTCATGTTATTTTGTTGAAGCTCCTTAAATTCATTTTGTTCCATACCTGAGCCATTTTTATCACCTCCACCGTATTTTAACGTAATTATTTTTTATTCCTGATAAATGAACGTTAAGACAGAATATAGCCTCCCTTAAAAAATGAGAAATTTGTGCGAAGTGTCTAAAATTACTTCACAGCAAATAAGATTTTAACTCTTGAAACAATCTGATACTTGACCTTTAAGTGAACAAGAATACACTTTCCTTTTAGCAACCTAATCCTTACGTGTTGACACATCTATGACGTGGATTTTGCCATTCTCTCAAGCTGCAAGTCTCAAATGAGCAGTAGGTCCGGTGCTTGCCGTTCCCATCCGGCCTCACGTGAGTAGAAACTCTGCCTGTCCTTCCCGTCCGGCCTCAAGTGGGAAGGAGCATTGATGCCTGTCGTTCCCATCCGGCCCCAAGTGGGAAAGATCTCTCGTGCCTGTAGTTCCCGTCCGGGCTCAAGAGAGGAGCTCTGATGCCTGCTATTCAAGTCCATCCTAAGACCAGCAAGAGCTCTGGTGCCTGCTATTCCCGTCCATCCTAAGACCAACAAGAGCTCTGGAACCTGTCGTTCCCGTGAATCATAAAGCTAGCAGGAGCTATGCCTGTCGTTCCCGTCCGGCCTCAAGTGGGAAGGAGCTATGCCTGTCGTACCCGTCCGGGCTCAAGTGGGAAGGAGCTCTCCTATCTTTCCCGTCCCAGAACTGACTGAGACGCCGAGTAGAAAGGACTGTTTTAAGAAGCTCCTGAAGTGAAATCGAAACTAACGGAAATTTAAATCTCAGTGCATCGAAAATAATACCGTTCGAAAGATCTTTAAAAGAGTGAAAAAACATGCATAAATTTAATTTTGTGTGATTTTTCAGTAAAAAGTTACATTTTTATATAATTAGTGCACGCGGACTTAAAATTATTTCGACAAAGTCCCCAGGAAAACCGGATCCTACCGGAGGCACTTCACTAGTCTACGTGATTTCGCCTCCTTTCTACCGTGCCCTCAACATTTCCCGCGAGGACTAGGAGGTCCCCCGTACAGGAAGTACGCCTTTGCCTCAAGTGATTGAAATATTAAGTGCTGAAAATAACATCAGCCTAGCATTCATTCAAGAACCATACGGCCAAAATAATAAAATCAGATGTTGCCCACAGAACTAGAAAATATACAGCTATGAAGAACTCCACTCACCAAGAGCAGCAATAATCATAACAGCCCAACTGCAACCATTAATCATCTGCCTCCACAGGGATCTAGTGGCAATCATAATAACAACTAATGAAATTAATCTGCTCCTAATCAGGCTATATGCTTCCGCAGCTGAACACTTAGAAGACACCCTACAACTGCTGGAAAACATCTTAACCACCTACAACCATACCTCTGTAATTATAGCTGGAGACTTCAATGCATACAATGTCATCTGGGATTACCCATCTAATAATCAAAAAGACATACTCCAGGAAAACTTCATCAAACAAGCAAATCTTCTCATCTGCAACTCTGAAAATAGCCCTCCATCATTCACCGGCCCCAATGGCTCAGGATGGCCGGACCAAACCTTAGCATCATCCTCAAGCTTCAACTATATCAATAACTGATAAAACCACCTGCTCTGACCATAACTATTTTTTACTTCAACTTCACTCAAGAACTCTTCATAACCTTTAACCAACGATATAAATCCCTAAACAACATAAATTCATCAAGAATATCAAACCAATCCTAACTTCACTAACATTTCCACCTGTAATTCAATAGAAGATCTAGACGCCATAAATAACCAACTAATCACAGAAATAAGAAACACAGCCTTCAAAATCAGAAATCTTTACTTTTATTTTCCTCTATTAATTTTTTTATTCTTATTAATGCATGGTCTGTTGACAGGTTGGATCTGAATCCAAATTGGTTTTCACTAATACACTTTTTTGCTTCCAGATAATATTTGAGCCTATTAGTCAAAAGTCTTTCTAAAACTTTGCCCAGCGCTGGGAGAAGGCATATTAGTCTATATGAAGTGGGACTCTCCGGGTCCTTACCCTTTTTTAGAAAGAAAATCACCTGCCCATTTTTAAATGTTTTTGGAAAGTAATACAATTTTAGGCATTTATTAAAGAAATCCAAGATAAAATTTGGTATTGTCTGATTCATCATCTTAATTATTTTATTATCAATGCCATCAAAGCCGGGTGCCTTTGAGCCGTTTAAGTTTTTGATAATTGTTTTTATTTCTATTTTGGTAAATTTAGGGTCTTGTGTTTCATTTTTTGTTGATGGTCTTATGTCCTCAGGATCCTGAGGGTTTTCAAGAAAGGAGTACTTTATGAGGTCTTGGAAAATAGTATTTGCCAAATCTGTTGATGTCTGGTTTGATGTTAAAGGAACATATGATGTAGGGGTAAAAAATTTGTTAGTTGTTAGTTTAGTTAGAATTCCGTATGGAGTATTGTATCTAGAGCAGAATTTCTTCCAGCTGTTCAATTTGTTTTTGATTATTTCTTTTTTATAAATGGCCAAAGATTTTTTATATTTTATGATGTACATGGTTTCTGTTTCTGTTGCTTTTTTAAATCTTCTTCTCAATGCTTTGGTTTTATTTTTTAATACCTGCAATTCTGCGTTCCACCAATTTATTTGGTTCGGTTTATCAGGTTTTCTAATAGTAAAATATTCCTCTGCTTTATTTTTACATTCCCTTATTAATTTGTCTGTTAATATATCTAGTTCCTGAGTTGTTCTGCAGTTTGCCAGTTGTGGTGAGAGAGTATCTGCAATTCCTATTAAAGCTATTTTAAATTTCTTCCTATTTTTATTTGTGTTATATCTTCTGTTAAAACAAATTATATTTTTATTATTTAATTCGTAGCTTATATATCTGTGATCTGAACATGATTCGTCTTCCAATACAATCCAATTATTTATGTATGGTAAAAGTTTATCATTAATTAATGTTAGATCAGGAAAACCCACTCCATTTGGTCCCGCAAAGGTAGGGGTAGTGTTGTTTATGTTTACTATATTTAGGTTGTTAGTTGAAATGAATGCCTCCAATACTGTACCTCTATAATTGTTAGTTGGATAATTCCATATGATGTTTTGTGAGTTGAACTCTCCGGCTATTAAAATTGCTATGTTTTTATATTTATTTAAAAAAGGAACTATTCTAGTCAATAAATGATTTAAATTCTGTTGGGGTGCTGCGTATACGTTTATTAATAAAATAGGGTTAGGTTCTAGATCCAAGTAAATTATTATAATATCTGATTGTGTTAAGATTACTATTGGATTAATCGGGGTTGTAAGTATGATTGCACATTTTCGATGTTCTGAATTTTTATCATAATAATTCTTCCAGTTTGTAGGTATTCCTCTGATTGTTTTTTGATTAACATAGGGTTCCTGCATTATAATTATGTCATATTTATTATCTGTTATTGTTTTAATGAGTTGTATCTGTGCTGACTTACTCTTTTGAAGGTTAATTTGAAGGAATTTAAGTTGGTTGAAATTAATTTTTGTTGGATTTGGATTAAATCCATCTTTTGTTAGTTTATAATTTTGTGTATTTTTCTTGCTTAACATATTTTTATTTTTATTATTTGTTAGTATTTTTTAGTTTAAGGATAATAATAATAAACTGCTGTATTCAGATATTCTTTATAAGCAGGACATCTTGAATCATAAGCTGGATGGTCAGTTGGAAAATTAGATCCATTGTTATTAGCTTCTATACAATTTATACAACCTAATTTATTTGAAATACATTTATCTGTTTCGTGTGTTTTTCCGCATTTTGCGCAGTAATTGTTCTTACATTTACAGTCTTTTGTTAAATGAGTGAAGTTCTGACATTTGTAACATATAATGATTGGTCTAAATAAGCTAATCCTGTACTTTGCGAGGCCTATGAATATTAGGTTTCTTTCTAAAATTTTATACACAATATTGACTGGGGTTTCTATTATGTAGTTAAATAAATTATATTGGCTTAAGGTTTTTCTATAATGTATTATTTTGATTTGTTCTTCTGTAATTTCTGTTTGCAATTTATCTGATATTGCTGTCAATATTTTTTCTTTTGTTATTGATTTCGGTACGTTAAGTATTATTTTTTTGTTTGGATTTTTTTGTCTTCAACGGGTATATCAGTTTCAATTAGTTTTTCTTTTAACTTTATCGTGTCTTCTTTGTTTTTACATTTAATTTCCACATAGTTTTGACGATTATAAAATCCTTGGGGCTGGATTTCTGTCTCTATTTTTTTTTAATTGTTCCATCGGTTTTGATATTTTAGATTTTTTGATTATTACTGAATTATCCGTTTTAACTATATCACTATATGATTTTGTTTGGGTATTTACTATATTATCTCTATTTATTTCAAAATTTTGCAAAGTCTGGGTTAATATGTTAATTTTGTTAGTTAAATCTGGGATTATTTTTTGTTGTAGATTTTGCAATTCTGTTGTTGTTGGGGATGTTTGTTGAGATTGCTGGTTTATCTGTATCCATGGATAATTTTGTAAGGTTAGAATTAAGTTTATTGCTTTCGTTCTGGGTTCTTTTGGCAGGTAGTATTTGTCGTTTCTTTTAGATTCTATTAAATTTTTTATTTCGCTCAAAGTTTCCTGTATAAAGTTTTCCTGAGTTAAAATCTGTTCTATGTCCCCATCTTCTGATTCCTTAGCATTTAATTCTGATGGGGAAGGTGACTTTCTGTTCGGTGAATTTTGTCTAGAGTTCATATTTTATATTCACAAGTTTTACAATTAACATCTTCAACAGTAATTTTCTATATGCTCTAAAACCTCCAAAATATATATGTATATAAAACACTTAAAATCATAAAATACCTAAAATCACGGTATATTAAAATATTAAAATCAGGCTAGTTAGAAACACTGTTTTTCTTAATTATTACTTATTTATAATTACGTTTAACTTTTCCCTATTTTTAAAATCGAAATTCTTAACCAGCTCTAGTTTAAGGATCGTAGAAGAATAATTTATTGGTTGGCTTAAGCAAGTAAATCGCTTTTCCAGATACCCCACTTAACTTGTGGGCGTATCTCTTTTATCAATAACTATTTACAGTTTATTTATATCCGTTATCTCTTGTCTATTGTTATAATCAGTTTACCTCTCCCAGCACTAGGCGCTTATAATATTTATCTATATTCCACTGTATTTAATTTATTACATTTATTTTAGATATTTTGTTACGTTGAATAATTACTCGATAATTTATTATATAATTATTTCAGTGTCTTCTGCTTTTAAATTTGGCTCTTATTATTTTATTATATAATCTCAGACAGATCCCCCACTATTTTGAGTTAATATTAGATATTGAGTTAACTCAGTATTTTATTATTAAAATTTTATATAATCAATTTATTAAAACCAAATTACTAACTTAAAACATTTCCAGATTATATACAATATTCT
This sequence comes from Latrodectus hesperus, assembly GCA_037975125.1. Classification (NCBI taxonomy): domain Eukaryota; kingdom Metazoa; phylum Arthropoda; class Arachnida; order Araneae; family Theridiidae; genus Latrodectus; species Latrodectus hesperus. The sequence continues at coordinate 107,989 of JAJQOW010000125.1, forward strand.
CTATTAAATATATTAAAATATATCATTAAAATAATATTTGGTTTTAAAACTTTAAAAACTATCTGTCTGGTAATAAAATTCTTAAATAATTTATTAAAATCCAAAGTTCAAGTTTCAATTCTAAAAAATTTCAGTTTAAAATTCTATACTACAATGATTCCGAAATCCAAATTTAAGTTTATTATTATTTAAGCGTTTTTTTTTATGTGATTACTTAAAACTCCAGCTTCTGCAATTTCGAATCATTATAATATGTCACTTAAAATAAGATTTTATTTTATTTACTATTATAGTTTCCTAACCACTAATTGATTATATTAATTTTACTATATAGATATTTAAGTATTCCTAATAGAAAACACCAACTGTTTTGCTTATTTGATTTCCTGCTTATCGAATTCCCATCCAAACCATTAATATATTCCTTTTGCTTTCCTTGCAATCCAGGGAGAAAAACACGATATTCACAATATATTTCACTTACGGGTTCACAAATATCTTCTCATTATTGATGAGCTGAATGTCTTCTCCAGGTATATATTCCAAAATGTTGACACAATTTCCTTTCACCAAATAGCACCAATTTCTTTCACAGAGTAATACACTCACGTTTTCGCTTATTTTGCTTCATATATTCCATATAATTTCCGTAGATTAAGTATTTTTCATATAAACTAAATATCACTTCGGTTGACGACCGCCATTGTTGACACTATATCTCAAACTCTATTTTCCATATAAATTTAAAATTAAAAAATATTTTCATATATAATTAAAACCTATTCAATATATCTTTAAAAATATATTATTTTTCTATAAAATTGAGTTATAACTTTAATAAAAATCAGAATTATTACTGTTTTCACGGGAGCACTAAAAAACACGTATTCAGTTGAAGCTGACAGTTACGGTTCTGGGCAAACAAAAAACAAGAGCCCTAAGAAGACGCCTGAAAGCAACGCAAGATCAACATGATAAATTAAAAATATTGTAATCTTGCAAACAATCACAATGCGCATACAAAGCAATTTTGGAGGCCAAATACACCAACTGGTCAAACGTTTGTACTAAAAACAAAGCAGAGTTCGGCATGTTGCAAAAAATTGCCACCGATAAAATCTTCCGCCCATCACAATTTAGGACTTTTAACTCTAATACAATAAACAATCAGAACATGCAAAACCATCTACAAACGTTGCTAAACATAACTTACCCAGATGCCAACTTCCCAACACCACAGCCTTCACAAAGTAATTCTAATTCAGCCACTTTACCTCTAGATAACTCAAGAGGTCCTCCATTCACACCAAACGAGCTCTACCATATCATAAAAAATCTTGACAACTCACGCGCCCCAGGCATAGATGGAATAGACAATGCAATAGCTAAATTTATAAATCTAATCCCAAGGCTCTATTAAATTTCTACAAACTCTGCTCCAAACTAAACTACTTCCCTAAAGCCTTCAAAATAGGACAAGTGGTGTTCTTCCTGAAAAAGGGCAAAGATCCAGCAGAACCGTCACAGTTCGTGGGTTCGAATCCCACCTTGGGCATGGATGTTTGTAGTGGTTCGGATTCCACTTTAAGCCGTAAGTCCCGGTCTAATTAGCCCTCGTGTGCAAAAAATGACCGTTGAGCGACAAACAAACCAGCAGAACCGTCCTCATATCCTCATATCTGTTTACTTCCCTCTCTGGGCAAGATCCAAGAACGCCTAGTGCAAGGCCGGTTCAAACACCATCTACACAAAACAAACTTTCTTCACCCAAATCAATTCGGTTTTAGAGCTAACTGCTCTACAGAACATGCCCTCTCCAAAGCAAGGTCAATTATTGAATCCAACAAGGAATTGGATACTACACGGCGATGATAGCATTAGACATAAAACAAGCATTCGGCTCCGTGTGGTATCCGTGTCTCCGTCATATCCTGACCAAGGAACTTCATATCCCAATCAACATTATAAAACTCTTGATTAGCTTCCTCACAGATGGAGAACTACTAACTATACATGATGGAGGAACTCTACAAAAACAACAAACCAGAGGATGCCCTCAGGGATCAGTCGGAGGCCCAATACTGTGGAACGTATACTTCGACGGAATCCTCAAAGCAGACTGGCCTTCACACACAGATGTCCTGGCCTTTGCAGATGACACCCTTCTCCTAATCAAAGCCCCAACTAAAGAGACACTAAAATTAAATTTCAATAGCTCATTGGAAATCTTCTCAAACCTCTGTGACCACCTAAAACTTACTATTTCAATCCCAAAATCGTCAGTCATGATAATTGACCATAATATGAAAACACTGCAGTCCAACCCAAAAATCGCACTCCAAGGGACACGCCTTAAACACACCCAAACCATCCAGTACTTAGGAGTGGAATTCGACAAGAAACTGTCCTACCTGGAACATATCAGGTCCCAAAAGAAAAAAGTTATCCTAATAGCACAACGTCTCCGAACAATGGCTGGACGTGACTGGGGAATGAAAGGCAACATCCTCAAAAAGATCTACCACTCCATAGTGGAAAAAGTAATCCTATACGGCGCATCATCTTGGCTTCTCCCTCTAACAATTAGGAAACAAAAACAACTCGACAGCATCCAGCGTTACTTCACCTTCCTAATCACCAGATCCTACAGAACGACTTCAAACTCAGCACTAGCAGTTCTGGCAGGCACCACCCTTCTCCACCTAACAGCACTGAAAGAAGCCATTCTCCACCAAGTTATCCAACTCCAACAAAACTACTCGGACGAAAATTTCAGCCTCCTAGCCACAGAATTTGAAACACCAACACACAGAAGCATACATCACCCAAGCACCTACAATAAAGGAATTCTAACCTATAACCTACCCAGACCAGCAATAGACATTCCACCAATCACTCCCCAATCGGCAACAATAACAAACATTTATACAGATGGCTCAAGAATCGATAATAAAGACACTGGAGCGGCCTACGTGGTCTACGAAGGGAACACACACAGATACCGGCAAGTTCAAACTTCATTCCCACAACATCTTCCAGGCTGAAGCCCTAGCTATCACTCGCGCAATCCAACACATATCATCTGCACTGAACTCTGCGACAATCTGGTTTAGTATGTTGGTATTACAAGCGCTCAACAACCTATAACACAGATCACAACAAATCCACTACCTACAATCTGTGGTACACACCACCACGGAGACCACTAGCCTCATGTGGGAAGGAGCACTGATGCCTGTCGTTCCCATCCGGCCTCAAGTAAGGAGAAGCTCTCCTGTCGTTCCCGTCTGGCCTGAATTGGGAAGGAGCTCTCCTGTCGTTCCCGTCCAGCTTCAAGTAAGAAGGGGCTCTCCTGTTCCCGTCCGGCCTCAAGTGATGAGCTCTGGTGCCTGTCGTTCCCATCCGGCCTCAAATGGGAAATAATAATAATGCAGTTGTCCCATATGAATGTGAGCTTAAATGAAATATGAATTGCATAAAATTTTAGGTAATATTTTGTTTTTGCTTTTTTTACTATTACTTTTAGTTATTAAAATCCTTATCAGTTTGTCTTTATAGCTGATTCATAACATATTTTGTTCTCATCTTTCAGGGATAATAAAGCAGGTGGACAACCTACTTGCGAAGCGAGTTTAAGGCTGAAAGTGTCCACTGCGTGAGAAGATCCATCACAAGGACAAGGAAATACTACGGAAGGCACCTGATCAGTTCATAGTTTAACAGGTATAGCCTTCTTTCGTATTAGTCTAGAAACACCGCACCTTCCGGTGTCCCCGACCGCAGCCCAGCAACTTTATTCAAATAAAACAAAAGAATTACAAAAAAGCAAGAAAATATATAATAGACTAGTGATGCAATGGTGAGCATGATAAAACAAATAAAAATAAAATGGTATTGATGGGTTATGTACACAATGATGAGTAGGCAAAGGTCTAGAGGAAAAGAAGTATAAAAGATCGAGAAACAGTCAGAAGAGCCAAAGCTAACTAAAAAAAGTTCAAAATGGTTAAAAGAGTTCATTGTGGATTGGATTAATTGCTCTCTTCGATAAATCAAACAGGTTATGCGCTTGAGGTTGTGGGACGCTGTTGAACATCAAGTAAGTGTTGCTTCGCACAGGTCTGTCCCATTTCTGTTGAGGAAACTAACAATTTGTACAATCCTGCGTCGAAGATGTGTGGATTTCAGGGCCATGCGGTTGATGGGGATGGAGCTGGTTGTAGTCTGATGTGCCATTGCTGAGTATAAGAGGGCAGTCGTAAATATAGTAGTCGAGATCCCCAAGATTGCTACAGACGCAGTTTGGTGTAGATGATCTGCCAAATCTATTGAAGTATTGTGGTGTGGCGGCGTGCCCAGTTATGAATTGTGTAATGTATGAGTTGGTGGCATTTCAGTTGGTAATATTTCGTATGTGCGCCTACCTTCTATGGTATTCCAGATCTCAGATTATATATCCCCTGCCGAGATGGCAAGTGTCTTCACCAGATGGGATTTAGGCCATCTGATGGAGGTATTAGCGTTCTGTTGAGTGGTGGCTGATTTTGCTAGGCTGTCCGCTGCATCATTCCCTGTGTTATGTGCCTTGATCCAGATGTTGCATTCTGAATTAGTATTTGAGAGGCATGTCTGTATGGCTTGTATCGTGGGGCTCCTGTGGACAGGGTTGCGAATGGCAACTATAGATGAGGCGCTGTCGGTGTAGGATGTTAAATAATGTTGAATAGCGCTGTCAGGCTGCTGAGAGCATGTTCAATGGCTTTGTGAATAGCCAAAGCTTCAGCTTGGAATACACTGTTGTTGTGTATTCTCTAGGACCAAGTTGCCAAAGTATCCCCCTCTTTGTAGCAAACGAATGCACTACCCACTTTTTCTTCAATCTTAGAGCCGTCAGTGTAGTAATTGTGGGTGGCGGCCCTTTCTCATGGGTTGTGGCCATGTATGGGATGTTCAGTGTTAAGGTACAAGAAAGGTGTATGCCAATGTTTCCAGAGTGTGCTATGTTTGTGGTGTAGTAGTCCTCTGATTTGAATACTTTGAAGTTGAAGATGCAATCCTCTTGGAGGCGAAGGACTCTGGTCATGGTAGCCTCACACTCTGCCGTGATATGCAGAGGCATGATACCCGTCAGAACAGAGGGCATGAGAGGATGCCGTTCTAAAGGCTCTCGCAATGCCAATGGTGTAATTCTTCTGTATGCTGATGAGCTGTTTTTCTTTTCTCGCCGTCATCGGCCATGCCCAGGTGGAGGCTCCATAGGTGATTTTTTTCAATGACAGTTTTGTAGAGGATCTTGAGGAGGTGTGGTTTTAAGTCCCAGTTGTTTCCAGTCATGCACCTATATTTGGTGGAGGTGGCAATGACTTTTTTCTTTAGTTGCTGGATGTGCGGGAGAAAAGAAAGCTTGTTGTCGATGGTGATTCCGAGGTAGCTCAGTGTTGTAGTTTTGTGAATACTACTTTCGTTCAGGCACAGTCTAGGGTAGGAGCGTAGCGGTTTCTTGTATTTGTTGAAGGTAGCATTTGTCTTTGAGGTGGAAATGTTGAGTTTATGTTGATGACAGAGGTCCTGGAAGATGTTTATGGAAGATTGAGCATTGTTTTTTAGTTCCTCCTTAGTTGGGGTGTTAATAATTATTAGGACGTCGTCAGCGTAGGCTTGAATCTTAGTATGAGTCGGCCAGTTGTGTGTTAGGAATTTGTTAAAGTAAAGGTTCCAAAGTGCTGGACCGACCCTGGATCCCTGCGGACATCCCCTGTTGTCTTTATTATACGTTCCACCATTTGTGTGAATCACGATAGATCTGTCACTTAGATAGCTTTCGATGATTCTGTAGATGTTGCGAGGACAGTTGGCAGAATAAAGGTCCTGTAGAATTCCTGGCCAACAGAGTGAGTCGAAAGCTCCCTGCAAATCGAGGCTGACTACCACTGAGTATTGATTGTTGTCTCTATTATGGTGAATGATATTGATTACGTTATGGAGTGCGTGTTCCGTAGAAAGATGTTTACGGAAGCCAAATTGAGAATTGCTGAGTAAATTATTGCTGTTAAGATGGTAGTTCATTCTGTCAATAATTAGTTTTTCGAACACCTTTCCTATGCAGGGTAATAAACAGATGGGCCTGTAAGATGTAGCTAAAGATGGGTTTTTATTTTTTGAGAAGGATTGTATGAGCTTTCTTGAAAATTGGTGGGAATATGTGTTGCTGTAGACATTTGTTGAAGAGGAGAGGAAAGAGGTCAGGAATGGCTTTGTGGATCAGCTTAATGATGGTATTATCGATGAGGTCAGGTCCCGGTGCTTTTTTCCTGGGGTGGGTGTTGATGACAAAATTGATTTCTTTTTTTGTGAAAGGGATGTCATTATCTGCCGTTGGGCAGTGAATGGTGTTCCTGATGGCTGACTGGAACTCGGTGTCAGTGTTGGTGTCGTCTGATTGAAAAACTTGGTCCGCCACTGCCTGAATAGTCTCCAAAGTGTGCTCTGATCCTGTGTTGCTGTTTGGAGTGTTAATGTGGTGAAGTTGTAGTTGTTGGATCTTATTATAGCTGATTTTGTGTAGTGGGCCATAGGTGTTGTTGTTTTCGGAGCAATACTTTTTCCAGCTGCTAATTTTGGCGTTGATAATAGTTTTCTTGTATTCCGCATATTGTTTTTTGTAAATTGTGAGGTAGTGTGTCCTGATTTCTGTATCTTCAGAAGACTTTAGCTGCCTGCGGAGTGCTCGTGTCGTCTTTTTGAGTATGTTGAGTTCTTTAGTCCATCAGTGAAGTTGTTTAATTGTACTTGTCCGTTTGATTGGGAATGTGGTTTTGCTGATGGCAGTAATAGTTTCTACAAGGGAAGTTGTGATGTCGTCAAGATTGTTTGTAGTAGCTGTAGTCCTGATGTCATTTACAAATTGGGGTAAGCTGTGTTTGATGCTATTGATGAAGGTATTGTGCTTAGAATTAGTTTTGAGTCTTGTTGTACTGTAAGATTTAAGCTGTTTCATAATGTGGAAGGAAATGAATCTGGTCAGAGCAGCTAACATCGTCCGACGCCTACCAGTTGTGGCAAACGTGGTAGATGTTATTTGAGGCCAGGGTGAGAACTGGCCAGCCCCGGCCCGTGTTGGTAACAAAGGTGGGAGGTGAGTCAGTGTAGTTGAGGAGATTCAGGTGGCTAAACCACCTGAATTGTATTGAGTACAAGACTTCATTGTACTAAATACAATGAAGTCTTCCATAATTGAACCTCTAGAGTTGTTGGAGCGATAACCCCAAAGTGTGTTATGGGCATTGAAGTCCCCTGCGATGATGCTGATTGTGTGGTGGTTGCTGATGATAGCTTGTAGTTCATTAAGAATAACAGTAATGTCCTCTGTTGGAGCGGCATATGCTGATATCACCAGAAGGTTGAGTTGATAAGGTTGTAGAGGTTAGCAACTATGTCTCTTGTGGTGTAGACTTGTAGTGGTGTCCTATTTTGATTGAAGGCGATGATTGCAGTGCGAGATTGTAGTTTGCAATGATGATTGGTCCAGCTGTTGGGTAAGTGAAGAAGGAAGCAATTTCCAAAGTAGGGCTCCTGAATGATTGCGATGTCGAAGTAATTAGAGGTGATTTGTTGTTAAAGTTGAATGTTTGCTGCCTTTGCTTTTTGGAGTTTAATCTGTAGTATTTTAATGTCAGAGGTGCAGTTGATGTTAAAGTTATCTGTCGCATGGGAGCTGGTGAGTAAGCGTCCGGAAGTGGATGAAGGGTTGGTTAGCATTGACGTGATCGTAGTAGATGAGGATACTTCCATACGTGAAGTGCGGTGAGTAAGACTTTTGTTACTTTAGGGGTTAACGGTAAAATTCTTCTATGCATTGGTGGTATGAGGGGCAGGAGTAATTGTATGCCGTGTGTTTTATAGGAAATTTAGTTCCATTTCTGTTGCATTCAATGCAATTGATGCACTTCACGTGTGTTGTATCACACGTGTGAGTTTCGTGTTGGCCTCCGCATTTTCCGCAGTAGATTCTTTTATTGGGGCATACGTTAGTGGAGTGTCTTAAGTCTTGACATCTCTGGCATCTCCTAGCTGAGGCGAAGTTGTCAATACGGTGTCGAGAGAGCCCCAGGAAGAGTGTCTTCTGTCTAATCAGTCTTCTAGCCAGTAGTCTAGGGAGTTCCAGAATATAGTTCCATTTTGGGTCAGCTCCAATGGTTTTACGAATTTGATAGATGGTTAGTTTAAAATCCTCTTTGAGGTTTAGGTCCTCTTTGATAGCAGCACAAACCTGAGCTTACATGTTTTCGTTGGGCAGTTTCAGGACTATAATCCTTTGCACAGAGGTCTTTTCCGCTGCGTTAATGTTGTTGGCCTTCAGAATTTCCTTCACTGTCCTTGTCCCCTGTGGATTTGCACTTGATTTCCAATGCATTGGTCCTCTTGAAGATACCTGCTGGACGGATGGCAGTAGGAATGTTTACCAAGTGCTTCTCCACTTCGCTGCTTGGTTTGGTGGTAATGGGTAGTCCTAAGGGCCTCGCTGTAAATTTTGTTGTTGGTTTTTGGAGGTGGTAAGTTGGCAATTTGATTATGGTAGTTTGTGGCGATGGTATTGGCAAGGCCATCAATTTTCTCAAGTTTGGAGATAATATCCTTAAGAACTTTGAGCTCTTTGGTGGTAGCGCAATCCGGGACATTCCAATTTGGGGTAATAGATTCCCTGATGGCGTCCATGAGAGCTCCTTGGCTTGGGCTCTTTTGTTGCCCGGCAGATGACATTTTTCGCCAGTTTTGGAGAAGATTAGCTTCTCCAGAATGTAGAGGAGTTGTTCTGTTGTGCCTCTATTGCTGTTGGATGTGTGCCCCACTTCAGCTATTAATTCATTAGTTTGTGTCTGTGTGGAGCAAACTCCTACGGAGTTCTGGGTGGAGGTGGCAGCTGTGTATTTAGGAATGGTATTAGGCATGACATTCTTTGATTTTGACGTCGCAGGCGGACAACCTACTCGTGAAGCGAGTTTAAGGCTGAAAATGTCCGCTGCATGAAAAGACCCATCAGAGGCAACGAGACTCCCCTGCCGGGCCTGGACAGCAGAGCCGTTCCAGTTACCGCGTTCCAAGCAGACGGTTTATCACTGTCTGACCGATACTGCTCTGCCATCTAAAGTCTCTTGGCTCGATACCGGAACAAACCAGACAAGCCAATCCTCCAACCCAACGCGTACGTGCCACTTCCCACGTTTATTTAAGTATTTAATGTACATAATAAAGCCCGATCGCGAGGTGAGGCCCACGCAGTGGTCATCACCTTTACATGCGCGGGCTGGGGAGGGTATGCCCTCATGGGTGATTTTATTGGAATGTGGGCCGTATTTAGGCTAGTCTAGAGGGAAACTGTGAAAACCTCTAGATCCCACCTCGAGCTGACAAGCATCTCTGCTGCGTGTTACAGGAAGAGCTGCAGCCTTTGTGTATGACATGAATCGGTGTGGTTGAAGTCATCGCCGGAATTAAAGTTTAAATCGGTGATTTCTTTGGTCACTGTTGGGGGTTGGAGGTCACGGTTGACTAACCTAGTTGTGCAGTAGAATAGTCCGTACTGTCATTTTCAGTTGTCCTTCTCGCTGACCCTGTGTTGTCATTGTTGAACATTGACCGTCTGAGAAACCACTAGTGTGGCCGGCCAATGTCCATTTTATGGACTGTGTTTTGAGTGTCTCTGGATGTCACAAAAACCTTGGCTTGCACTACACTAAAGTTTGTGGAGACGCATCCGCGGTCTCTGTTATTCTCCAGGCACGGTTGTGGTATTACGAAGTATTTGGGTGGCCAAGAGTCCTCAATCAGGCTGGTTATTAGTGCCATGTGGTGTTGAGTTCCAGTCAATTGGGCTCCTTTGCCAGGTCACATCAGGTGCTTTGTCCAATGCTCCTCTGCTTGGTGGAGATGCTCCTCAGTAAGGTGAGGCATGCCTAATCCTCAAGTTGGTGAGGGCTGCCATTCAATATTGTGTTCATGTTGACCCTGTAATCCTCAATAAGGTGAGGCCTGCCTTATTTGTATGTGTTGTGATGTGTGTTTAGCACAGGGAACTTTTAATTGTTAATTGCGTCTACTGCTACCGGTTTTATTTCCAGTTTCTTAATGATTTGAGTTAATTTGTTTTGTGCCGTTTTATTATTTAAGATTAATTCGCTCCACGCTGGTAAATTTGCATCCGTTGGTCTGTTTAAGTGTAGCGCTTATGTAAGCGGGCAATCAAATGCGTATTGTTGTGGGTTACCTTATTCTCCACACACGCAATCCCCTATCGTGGCCTTACCAAGCCTGTGAACAAAGGTTGGAAATTGACCATGTCCTGTGAAAAATTGGGCTAATTGTTGCTGGCCTACTAGTCGCTTTGTATTCACTTCCGGGAAGAAGGTATGTGTGTACCTGCCTGTGTCTGCTATGTCCCACTCTTCTTGCTACCGTTTTAGGATTTCGTTTAAAACAATATTTTTCAGGTGCGACTGTGGTAGCTTGATAATGTTCTCCTGTGGCATTTGTCGCCCTTTTTGCTGCTTGATCGGCCTTTTCGTTGCCTAAAATACCTGTATGTGATGGTACCCAGTATAATTTAATTGTGTGTGTCTTTGTTAAATCTAGTAGCAGCTGCTGTGTCTTCTGAATGAATTTGTTTCTGTGTTTAACTAATGCGTACAGGCTTGAGAGACTGTATGTATGTGTGCAGTTACTGGGCTTTATTCCTTGATCCATGCAAGTGCTTTGTTTATAGCAGATTTCTGCTTGAAAGACCGAGTTGTTTCTATTCATGGGCAGTTGAGTGGTTTTAATTAGTTGTGTGTTAAAAACACAGATAGCCGCGCCGACACCGTCATCTGTTTTGGAGCCGTCTGTAAAGATGTGGTGTTCTAGGCTGAAAGGGCACTGATTGACTTGGGAAGTGGTGTTCTGTTACTTTTTACATTGCTGCTTTTTTATTTGGCGCTACGTTACCATCCCAGCTAATTCTTAGTTCGGTTTGTTTGAAAATTTTATTGTTGGCTATCTTAAAAGCCGTTCCAAAGGTGTCTGATTTGTGCAAAAATTCTTCCAAGCTTTTGCCTTTGCGTTTAAAATTATTTTGTATTTGGAGCGTTCTTTACAGAACGAAGTTCTCCATCTCTGTTTGTCTTCGTCATCACAAGTTTTGAATCTACAGTATAGGGCCCTAACCTTGTTGCGTTGTGTCGCTAAGTCTTTAGTCCACCATTTAAATTGCGTTGTTTGATCGCTTTTCTTTGTTTTGTATATTGTTCTAGCCGTTTTTTGCACTGTTGCTATTAATTCAGCAGTTATTTTATCTAAGTTGTCTGTGCTGTTAACGTTATTCAATTTGTACGTTAGTCTACTCACGTGTTTTATCATTAATCTTTTAAATTTATCGTGATTCCCAAATTTTGTTTTTAAGCGTGTGTTTAGTATTTTCGGTTTATTGTACTCTATTTCAAATCTTTTGTAATTGTGGTCACTCGCTGTGTTTGTATACTCTACTCTCCAACCTGTAATAATATTTAGCGCTGTGCTGTTAGCTATTGTGAAGTCTGGATTTCCCTGTGCTTGTGTTGTGCGGAACGTTGGTATGTTACCTATTACATTTGCTCTGTGTAAGTCATTTTCTATTAGGTAGTCTATTAAAGTTGTTCCTTTGTCATCCTCAAAATTGTATCCCCAGAGTTGCGACCTTGCATTCAGATCGGCACCTAGTATAAATGGCCTAGTATGTTCTATTAAGTGGTTCCACTCTTGGAGGGCTTCCGCCAAGTCTCCATATGGCCTGGCATATTGTTTGCCTATAGTTATGTCTCCTTCTAGTGTTGTCATTGTTGCAAATACTGATGTTTCTGTTGGTGGTAGTAAATTAATGATCACTGAGCCAGTGACTACTATCCACGCTTCTTTGTTTGAGTGACTGTATGTCCAACTTATTGCAAAACCATACAGCTTTCCGTTCCCTACATATGGGTCCTGAAGCAAGACTATGTCAATGTAATCTCTCATGTATGTTGCCGATCTACTGTTAAGTAGATTTATTTGTATGATCCGCATGTTTTGGTATTGTTTGTGTCAGTTCTTCCCTTTTGGTTAGAAAACAATTAAGTTTTAGACTTTAAATTATTATAAGGATAGTTTAATTATTGTTTTAATTTTTTAGGGTTTAGAGTGGGTGGTCACTAGTGTAGGTAATGTGCCTGAATATCTCAAAGGGAAAGGTTAGTCCTGGAAGACAAAATACAATTATACTTAATGCTATTTAGTAAAATTAATAACCTTTCTTCTTGAGCAATCTATTTCTTGGTTGGATCCTATCTGTAATTCTAATCCTATAGGAAGAAAGTACGTTGTATAGTTTGTGTGGTTTATTGTCTGCGTCTTGGTCTTTGTGTTACTGTGTTGTGGCATATTGTATTTCTGTAAAAGCTACATGTTGTGAATGAAGCAGGGTGGTCCGTGTTATAATTTGTCCCTTAATAATTTGACTGTGCACACAATTAATGCATGTGTTTTAGTCCACAATCCTGTGTCCTGTGCCTGCCACTGCATTTTCCACAAAAGTCTGTTCCTACACTGCGCAGTAGTGTGGCCGAATTCCTGGCATTTGTAGCAGCGTCTTATTGTTCTATAATATTCAACCTTTGAGGTGTTGAACCCAAAGTTGAGAAACATTTGTTTGGCCAATAAGTAGGCCGACCTGCGTGTTGTCTCTACTACCATGTGCTGCAATTCTGTGTTTGTACGGTGTGATTTTATTTCATATATGGTGATGGGAAACTCGGCTTAGTTTGTGTTGAGTTCTTCGTATAACCTATTTATCATTAATGTGTCGCGTCGACCTGTGTTGGGACGTTGAAGATTATGGTTCTTTGTTTTGGTGTGTCCTCTATGTTGTATTTATTTTGTTCGAGTGTGTGTTGAAGTGTCTTTTTCTATCGTGTCTTTACATTTAAGTAAAACTTCATTATGTTTTACTTGTATTTTCTGTGGGTTGACTGGTGTTTGGATCTTCTCTAAGGAGTTAAGTATTGTTTTTGGTGTTTTTGTGGTCCTAATTGCAATTGTGCTTGGTGGTGTAGGTGTTTTCTTGACACATTCCGAATAGGTGACACCCTTAACTGCGGTGCTGTTGTGTACCTTCGCTGTCGTCATTGGTGTGTGTATCAGCTCTACTTTCTCGTGTGCCCTGGCTACAGTGTTCTCTGTATTTTCGATTTTGTCGTAGAGCATTTCCACCCGGTTGACAATATGCTCCTCGTAACTTCTAATAGTGTCCTTTCCATCACGTGTGTCCTTCACTCTTAAAATTGATCTCCCTATTGTGGGAGCTCAAGGACTACGAGAAGAGTGGGCTTCTGACCGGGATTTCAATTCTCTGTGTCACTGTATAAGTCACCGATGCGCTCTATTAGCTCATCGACCGTGTCTCTATCTGACTGCTTCAGGCAAAACTTGTTGCCTGATTTTCCATGTATAGTTCGTGTCAACTTGACTAAAATGTCCTTGGGGCTGTCTGACAGTTGTGGCTTAAGTGTGGTGCTATCCGTGGCCTTCATGGTCTCAGTATCTTCATTAGATGTGTGTTGTGTTTGTGTAGTTTGTTCTGTTTATATCTGTATATTCTGTGATTCTGTTTGTGTTGATAAACTTGTGGTGGTTTGTGCCATAGTGAAAATCAAGTGAAATAAGAAAAAAGTGTAGCAAAAATCAATTAGATAGTAAAGTAAGTTATAAGAGCAGTAAAGTGACCCAGACGCTACATCTTAATCCTTCCAGCATTGTCCCGATTTGGGAATAGCTATTAATTGATGTTGTACATTATGTTAGATTGGGTCGGAGACTGAGTTTAACCTTTGTGTGTGAAAATAGATTGCGTGAGAGAACTAAGCATTTCAAAATTTAAATATCAATTTAAAAAACCCAACAATTAATGATTTTATACATTATAATATATAGCACAATTATAATTCAATACAAAACACATTGTGTAAGAAACACGAAAATATAATAATAAAATAATTTTAAACTCAGTCTCCGATCCCTATACATTATATTATTGCTAACATTACAAGTTAGACTATAGCGTCTGGGCACTTACCTGTTAGTTTAGCCATCCATGGCTATTGCTAGTTGTCTTCTATAATAATTCAATGCACTATAATTTAATCCGTAATTGAATAAATAACACAGAAATAAAATAAAAACACTTAGTGTAATAGCGTCCGATCGGTGTACGGAAGGCCTCTTAAGCCTGGCGGCAAAAGGTGGGGACGCGCTTCGGTAGAAAGGGGTCGATTTTCCGGTGAGCAGTGAAGTGCTCCCTGCGGGGACCGGTTTTTTCGCAGAACTTAGTCGATTTTCAGACGAATTCGACAATTCCCACGTGCACTTTTTAATTAAAAATTAATAACTTTTGAACTAATAATCACACAACGGCTCTCGTATCTTATTTATGAAAATTTATGACTGAAAGAAAGGAGGCAAGCCTGTCTTAAGCAGCTCAACACAGCTCGGTTATTCTCCTTCCAATTTTTGGGTGTTGTGGCTGCCGTACCTTGCTCTCGTCTGAAAATGTTTTTTAAGATTTAAAAAATTAAATATTACAAACATATCCTATATAAGTCAATACTCAATAACCATCTCAGTATAAAATTCTTCAACTAATCAAAATAGAAATTTACCTCTTACAAACCTGCCTAGGTTGTCTCTTAATCAGTTGATAGGTTTTCAAGGACGACCTCTTTCTGCTTTGCACTGTCCTACATGGTTGCCTTACTGGGGCCACTGTCTGTGATGTTGCTGGGGGGGCTGCTTGCTTGGGAAATTGGTAAAAAATTAAATATTAGAAACATATCCTATATAAGTCAATACTCTATAAACATCTCAGTATAGAAATTCTTCAACTAATCAAAATAGAAATTTACCTCTTACAAACCTGCCTAGGTTGTCTCTTAATCGGTTGACAGGTTGTTTTCTAGGACGACCTCTCTTTCTGCTTTGCACTGTCCTACATGGTTGCCTTACTGGGGCAACTGTCTGTGATGTTGCTGGGGGGTTGATTGCTTGGGGGACCACTAACCGCCAATGCTTGCTCATATACAGATTAAAAATTAAGGACATGTATCAAAGCCAAACTTTGTCAAAACGAAACCAAATTTCGATTTTTGTAAATATTCTAAATTATATAATGAATTTTCTAAAAATAATTATTTTCAAAAGAAATATTTTGTGAAAACATAGTACATTCTGTATCAATGTCTTATGCTAATGCAATGAGCCAAGATTATTATCACATAAACTTTTTCAATACTTCTATGAATTTAATGATGAACCAACCTATTTTTTTAATGTAACCTTTAAAATAGAAACCAAAAATTGGCACTGCTTATTACTGTTGAACTTTCAGCTACTTGGTGAATATAAATGAAACATTTTCAACTCTCAGTTCCAAGTGTGGCTGACATCCATTGAAATAATTTTTAAAATTTTAATCTTTCTAATAACTAAGAAATTCAATAATTCAGAAAGAAATTTTTAAACTAAAAAATTTATTGTATTTGCAGGCATGGATAAATGCAACAAGAGGTTAGACAGATATTAAAATTTGCATTCCTCCTCTGACGAATGATTTAAAAAAATTAATTTAATCCAACACATTAAAAATCATAATATTAAGACAATAAGGATTAAAATAATAATGCAGTTGTTCCATATGAATGTGAGCTTAAATGAAATATAAATTTCATAAAGTTTTAGCCAATATTTTGTTTTTGCTTTTTTTACTATTATAAATTTAGTTATTAAAATCCATATCAGTTTGTCTTTATAAATGATTCATAACACATTTTGTTCTCATCTTTAAGGGATAATCGTTATTATTTAATCTTATTTATAAATATTTGACTGAAAGAGAAAAGAGGCAAGCCTGCTTTGAGCAACTCCACACCACTCGGTTATTCTCCTTCCAATTTTTGGGTGTGGTGGCTGCCGTACTTTGCTCTCGTCTGAAAATGTTTTTTAAGATTTAAAAAATTAAATATTACAAACATGTACTATATAAGTCAATACTCTATAACCATCAGTATAGAAATCCTTCAATTAATCAAAATAGAAACTTACCTCTTACAAACCTGCCTAGGTTGTCTCTTAATCGGTTGACAGGTTGTTTTCTAGGACGACCTCTCTTTCCGCTTTGCATTGTCCTACATGGTTGCGTTACTGGGGCCACTGTCTGTGATGTTGCTGGAGGGGCTGCTTGCTTGGGAAATTGGTAAAAAATTAAATATTAGAAACATATCCTATATAAGTCAATACTCTATAACCATCTCAGTATAGAAATTCTTCAACTAATCAAAATAGAAATTTACCTCTTACAAACCTTCCTAGGTTGTCCCTTAATCGGTTGACAGGTTGTTTTCTAGGACGACCTCTCTTTCCGCTTTGGACTGTCCCACATTGTTGCATTATACTGGGGCCGCTGCCTGTGGTGTTGCTGGGGGGCTGCTTCCTTTGGAAATTGGTGATACTATTATAGTTTGAAAATAGGGAGGCATGCTAACTTTTAGGATTTCGAGTTCGCTCCTCTTCTAAAACGCTTTCGTTTCAGGGGCTGTACAGTTTCTTGAAGATCTGATAGGTAGCGTTAATAAAAAATTTGATTTAGAATTTAAATTTTTAAAAAACTTCTAATACAGTTTTATTATTTAATAAAGTTTTGCTTTATTTACATTGACAGTTTTCAACTAATGAAATTATTAATGAAACTGAGGTTTGCACTTTTAAAAGTAACAAACTGATGTAGAATTAGTGCATTTTAAAATTTTGCCATTCATTGTATGATGTCTAAGTAAACCTGAATAAGCGACAGCACCATCACAAGAGTGATTTTGTGGTATTTTTAAAAAACACATTTATTGGGCAAATTTTGTAACTGAATGTTAAATAAGAAACAGACTCGAAAAACTATATATATTGATATCGACCAGTATTTTGAAAAGTATTTACACTCATATATTGTTATAATTTTATGAAAGTCATATGAAAGCTAAATTTTCCGAACTAATAATATTTTAGACTGCATAGAGAATGAAGTTACAGAACAAATGGTACGACCAGCATGTTGCCAAAGGGCACAGGGCTATTACCAGAAAAATTCAAGATCCTACTTTCCTGATGCCTTCGGACATCATGGAAAAGTCATACATGTTTAAAAGGACATTTGAAATAGTTTTTCCAACTAGAGACGAATGAGATAACGTGTTCAAAACTAAAACAGGAGATCTAATCTGGTACACAGATGGATCACTGAAAACCAACCTCTCAGGACTGGGAGTATGTAGCGTGTCACCAAGAACCCGCCTATTTGTAAGCCTTGGGTGATACGCCATGGTCTTCCAGGCAGAAGTTTTAGCCATTATCCACTATCAGCGACTAAATATGAGAAAAGGCTACCACGATAAGCGGATTCTCATTTTTAGTGACAATCAAGCCGCTTTAAAAGCGCTCAGTTCTTTCGAAATCAAATCTAAAATGATTTTGGAATGTAGAAACTTTCTTACAGAACTGGCAACTAGAAACAAGGTGATCCTTGTATGGATGCCAGGGCACAAAGGTATCGAATGTCTGATTAACTTGCTAAACAAGGATAGCCTTTTGCTACTATTGGTGCAGAACCTTTTTGTGGGATCCATTTCAAGACCGCAAAGACAAATGTTCTTAAATGGGAAAAACGGAAGATGTATGAAGCTTGGCTCAACACTCCTGGTCAAACCCATGCTAAAAGTATGATCAGAGGATCATCAGCGAGGATTGCCTCTGAAATTCTAAGATGCTCTAGGCAGAAGATATGTTTTATCATAGGCTTCATAACTGGGCACTACTATTTCAGAAAACACCTCCATGAAACGGGACTGTTTCAGCAAGACCTTCTCTGTAGGAAATGTCATACGCAAGAGGAAACGGCCACAAGCATATCATTTAGAAATCCCAGGCTCTTGCCTTCCCTGGATTAACTTCTTTAGGTATTATCTATACTAGAAATTTACTTTAGACTCCATTAAAGGATTATCGGACTTTATTAATAAAGTGGCTGACCCGAGAAACTGGACCTCGAGTGCAAAAAATGACCGTTGAGCGACAAACAAACAGGAAACCGAGCAACTGGAACTAGGAAACACTGGGTTTGGAATTAATTTTACAAAATGCTGATAAAAACAGAGGTGCCCAATGACATACAAACCCAACTCTAAGAAGATGTTTGATATTTTAAACATTTGAAAATAATTCAGAAGCATTTTAGAAGCTGAGCATTTTTGCACAAATTTTAACAGCCCAGAAACTTTTTTTACGTATAATTAGCAAAGAAAAAATCTATTTAAAATCCCAACCAACCACAATGAAATTCTCTTTATCTCTCCATTAAAGAATGTTCATGTAAGCATATGGAAATTAAACTTACACAATGGCTTTTATGATCCTGATTAGAACTGAAACAATCATTACAAAACTTTTAACTAGGATGATAAAATTCAGACATATGTACAAATGCATAACATATCATTTGATCTTTTCCATTTGTATATTAATAAACAAAGCTACCGTATTTACGCGAATCGAATGCTCATCGTTTTTGGCCAAATGTAGAATTCAAAATTGGGGTGCACATTAGATTCGAGTGCAAGGTTGGCAGTTAACCGATGACGTCAACCAAATTTAAATCGTAACAGTGGATATCTGTATTTCTCAACTACATTTACCGTTGACACGTTATTACATAGAGGATACAAATTGCAAAGTAGGTAGTCACGAAATGGAGGGCAAACAGAGAAGAAAGTCATATGACTCTACTTTCAAACTGTAATTTTTTATGCTGAAAAAATTGCAATAGAAAAAGGCAGGGAGAGAGTGAAACGTAGCTGAGAGCAATATTCTCTTGTGACTGCAACAGAAATTGGCACTGTTTGCAACTAAAGCTAGTAGAGATAAATTCACTGGCCCTAAAATCGCAAAGGAAGACACCCTAAAATTGAAGAATAAGGTTTGGAATTTCTACGTGAAAGTAGAAAGAACGGACAACATGTGACTAGTGACACCATAAGAAATTAAGCAAAAGAGGAGGCTGAAGTTCTTGGAATACCGAAACAAGAGTTTAAGGCTAGGCGTGGAAGAGTGGATACGGTTTAGGAAGTGGATGGGCTTATCTCTAATACGCTGTACAACAATATGCTAAAAGCTTCCTGCAGATTTTGAGGTAAAACTAATAACATTTCAGTGGTATGTCATCAGACTTCGGAAGGAATAGAATTTTTTAATGAAACAAATTGACCACGCTGAGACGCTAATTTGGTTTGATATGGCTCGTAACTATACCATTACGGAGAAGGAGAATCAAGGAGGTTATCACTTCAGGATGTGAAAAACAACTCGTAACAGTTATGCTGGTAATAACAGCAGACCGGTGCAAACTTCTCCTTTTCTTAATCTTCAAACGGAAAACGTGCTCTAGAACTCCTAAGAATGAAAAACTGTTCCCAGATGAGATGTCCTGTTTCGAAACCAAGAGAAATGTTTGAAGGCGGAATCATTAATGCTTGATTGGCTCCGAAATGTATGGGAACGCCTTCCCGGTGGACTCTCCAATCCACCATCAAGGCTTTGTCTGGACGCATTTCGTGGTCATCTCACTGACGACGTAAAACAGATGCACAGCTTAGGCAATGGTCTTGTTATTATTCCTGGAGGGTAGACGTATGTGTTACAACCCTTATGTTGGAAGTTAGTATAAATAAACCTTTTAAGGGGTACGTTCAGGCGGAGTACGAAAAATGGTTTTAGGAGCCAAGCCGTGAATTGACCCCGACAGGAGTAATTAATCGTGCTGCACCGCACATTATTGCACACTGAGTTTCTGCTGCCTGGAAAAGCATTGAAGCACCAATGATTGTGATATCTTTCAAGAAATGCTGCATTTCAAATTCATTGAATGGTAGTGAAGATGACGTTCTCTGGAATGCCGAAGATAAGGAGGAGAAAGGAAGAAATGAATCTGTCTCTGAGGAAGAGCACTGCGAGGATTCCAGTGATGAAAACACTATGAAATAAAGACGTTTACTATTAATCACTGATTGTAGAAAGTGTTAACTAGATTGAAATGTTATGATTTATTTCATGTTCATATTTTAGGACAGGTACCGTATATACGGTAGTGGTAATTAACAATGTGTGTTTCACATAACAATAGCCTGCTAATAGGTTAATTCTATATTCTGCTACTTTATGTATAAATCCATTGTTGTATAAAATATGGTATCTAAATTTAAATAAAATTATCATACCATTGATTGGTAGTTTATATGCAAATCCATTGTTGTATAAAATAAAGATTCAATAAATTCCTCATACCATTGATGCGCATTACATTCGCAGGTAAACAATATTTTTATTATTTAAAGTTTTAAAATGTGGATGCGCATTAGATTCGCATAAATACGGTATGTTCTTGAAAGCAAATAATGTTCTATTGTGAACAATTTAAATGTATTATATGGATAATGCTAATGAAAACGGTTTTGGAATAATTAACATTTTCATCTTTAATATGGAAATAACTATTAGTAAAACCTTATCTTACAATGATCTAAACATTGAAAAGAATTTTCAATATTTATCATTGAAGAATCATCAACAATTACTGTAAATAAAAAAATTTCATGAAAATATAAATATTTTTAAATTATAAAAAAGCTAAATAAAAAATAAATCCTTATGAATTCAATGTAATCATATTATATACTTTAATTAATTTACACTTTATTTTCAACTACGTTTGGCAATAATTATTTCAGAAAGAAATATATTTCAAAATACAAAAGTAAATATGCAGAAAATTACTTAAGAAAATTTTATTTTGTGTTTAAAATAAGATCAGTATTTAAAGTACAAAAATTAATGTTTTATTGGTATTTATTACAAAATATAATTCCAGTTGAACTATAATAAATTCTGATTAGAGTAATTATTTTATGACGTTGACATTTTTTTAAAATTTTTAAAAATAATGCAATTTTGAAAAAAATTGCATCTTTTCTTTTTCTCAAAGTTATTGAAGCAGATGTAATACCATTTATTAAACTTCTGTTACTTCATTTCTGAGACATTTGAAATGAAATCGCCGATTTAAAATATCTTTGACCAGAATTTTTTTATTTTATTCTGTTTACAAAATTTTCGATTTAACATATAGTAAAACGCTAGCTGAAACACTAAAAGAATTGAAGTCTCACCAATACTTTGGCTACTCTGTGCAGAAAAACTCTGTTCGCTAGACAGAGTTATACTGCCCTCCTAAGTTGTAGAAGTTTCTTAAAAATTAATGAAAAATAAGTGAAAAATCACACAATCGCGTAACATACTTAACAATACAAATGACATACTTAACAATATCAATTTAAACATTACTGACCAATTTAACAATATCAATCGCAAAGTGAATTTTTCACTGTCATGAAAAAATATTTTTAATCTTTTTTTAGAATATTTACAAAGATAACTTTGGAAGAATGAACATTTTACTAAATTCAATTAGGGCGTTTGTTAAAGCAAAATTTGAATCTGCCTATGGTATATTTGGTATCACGAGATAGCTTTTTCAATGACTACAAGCCTAATAACAGGATTTATACTAATAACTCAATACTATGTTAAGGCTCTAACATTAATTTGGAAACAAAAATCAATATCTTATCTCCTCATCGTCAGCACTCGTTTCACTTGGGAATTCAAATATTTCACCCCGATCACCATCTTCACCGCTTGCATCTTCTACCAAAACGAGCTTAAGATTACTATACATAGAAACTTGTATGCAATTTCATCTTCCAAATAACAATAAGAAAAATTTTTCTTATCAAAATTAATTTAATTTTATTAAAATTTAATTCTATAATGTCTTTAATTGTCTTAGTGATTTTAACAAGTTTTAGAACAATATTTTAAGAAATATTTGGCAGAATATAAATAAAATACTTATACTTCACATGATGCAAGATTTAAAATTATCAAAATTATTTCAGTTAATTTTTTATTTTTAAAGATTTTATGACAGCTTGTTAGCACAAGCTCTTTGACATAAAAGAAATCCAGCATTGTCTGAACTCATCTAGCAGCAATACGCAGGCTGCGACCGTGAATTTAGGTTAATGAAGGTTTGTGGGCACAAAATCATTAATGTGTCTTTTCTACAATAATGTTAGAAAGATAATTACAATTTGCCCAATACACTTGAAACGATATCTTGAACACGAGACTGTGATTATAGAGTCTGAATGAGATAGGCGATTCACTAACAACATGTGCCTCGCCTGCTAGAGCTTTATGGTAAAAAATTTTATACGATGCTTATATTATCTTTTGATTATTTGTTTTATATTTTTACCACATAAGACTAATGTTTTTATTGGTTTTCTTGGTCTTTTATCTGATGGGTGATATTTTCCCTAATGCCTCAGTTTATCAGGTGCTAAAGAGCTTTTTGGCAATATTTTGTTGCCAAAAAGCTCATCAGCAATACTGGTAATTTCAAACGACAAGTGAATTTGCTTTTATTTATACCACTGGTCCAATTCGTTGGTGTAAGAGCTGGAAGATGAGGCTGTAGCTATACAGAGCTGAAAGTTGAAGCAGGTTCCAGAATGCCAGTATCTGTAGATTCTGAGGTTTTTGCATTATTACTAACAATGCCAATTTTCTTTAACGATCCATTTATTAACCAATGATCCACTATAAAAGCAAATTTTGTTTTAGATTTTACGGTATTTCTTTTGATATCGAAACTTTGTTTACTATCTGAATTACAGTTACTGTTAATAAAACAAGGAAACAATAGCGTCGGCGCAAATGGATGGTTAACAGACTTTATTTGTAAACAAAGTGGCCCTTGAACGAGTTTTCTGATGTATCCTTCTGCCCATGTATTTCCCCCGGAAGTGGTGTGAAAAGTTCTGCTTCTGTTTATATTTTTTCGATAATTGGCATTTTTCTGGGTTTTTTATTTAATACATTACTTTTTAACATTTTTTCTTCATTCCATCTAAATCGTGTGATTTTAGAATATACAATGCAGACAAGTCAGGGATTATTTAGGAATAAAAAGATTTGGCTCACCAATCTTTTGGCAATCTCCAAATCATTAACTCTGAAAAGAAGTTTGAAATATCCCTCTATGGTAGCCTATTGGTAGGATTGAAAATTTAATCTGGTTTAAACATCCAACCAGATTATTGCACCGATAATAAATACGTAAATTTTAAATGTCGATTATAAACTTTATGGGGAAAATGTAAATATTAAGCAACTCTTACTTAAAAAAAATAAGGTAAAATTTATCACTCGGAACACCTAAACTTTTTCATGGGACCACTGACTTGTAGAATCATCCTGTAAGCATATCAAAATGAAATACAGGCAATATCAAATCCAGAACAAAAATTATGAATCAAATGCAAAATCAGGAAAATTTGTCAGATGAAAAAATGTCGTGATTTGCTTGCTTGGAAAGAAGATTTATGTAAAACAGTTTAAAGTGTAAAACATTTGCAGACATTGTCATTTTTAAGTCTACCTTACCATTTATAGTAATGATGGTCTCTTTAATTGAACATGCATTATTGATGAAGATGCTTTATGAAAACAAGGGGAATGCTGCTGCAGTTTGAGAATTTCATCATAAAAAAACCTATGGCATGAATTTCAACATACAATAGGCTTTAAAATAAGTCACCAGTTCTTGTTGATACAGTCAACACAGCTGCTAATGCAGTCACAAACGGAGAATTTAGTAGCAATATAACATGTGTAGTTCTCAAGACAGGCTATTCTTCCAGGGCTATTTTAACTCCTTAACTGGCTATCCCCAGTTTACTCGGGCAAAATATTCTGTGTGTTTTCCCCCTCAGGGGGTTTACCTTCTTTAGGTAAACACGGGTTTCACAATCCCGAGGTACCCTAGTGATCTGTCCTTTTCTTTAATTTCCTCTCTTCTCTACTCTTCTACTTTTTCTTCCTCTTCTCCCTCAGTGTGGTTGCCTCACAAGAGGTTGAGGGCTCCTCTTGAGTAGCTTTCACCGCTCTGTTGCTATTAGCTACTCTTGGGTACTAAATCACCCACGTGTTTGCCGTGCGTGGAGACCCGTGTCCCTGGAAAGGAGGGTCCTGGTAATTGAGGCCCCAAGAGGCCAACACATTACTTTGGCCTCTGCTTCAGGTAAACGGGAGGTGTGTTGTGGTCCTCAGCACATCAGTCGGCTTTACTGATCAAGCGATCGGTACATCTACTGGGTGACTCGTTAAGGGTGGAGGCCACTTCAGGGATGTACTGTGAGCGTATAGGACCTGGCTAGCACTGGTGCAGCTGGTCTGCATCCCCTTGTTGGACTCGGTGGTGGGTGGTGCCGTCAGGTCCCGAATATTCCATCTTAAATATGGAAACATTACTATTCTCATCTCTCCTACGGGAGCATACTTTTAAGTTAATAAAGGCAAGATTTTACATTGTGAAAAGGAAGGAGGGTACCTTTGATAATGTATCCCCTTTCCTAATCCAAAAAGGTATTAGTGGCAATATCGGCGAAGTAAAGAGCATTCGGAAACTTCGTTCTGGTGATTTAATGGTAGAAGTTTCTTCAGATACGCAAGCAAATCTCATAAGCGGCATGAACATGCTAGCTAACCTTGAGGTGTCCGTCTAACCTCATATGAACCTAAACTTCTCACGTGGTGTGGTATCCGCCAAGGATTTGTTAAATACGCCAACGGACGAGATCTTAGAAAATCTCATAGATCAAAAGGTCTGTACTGTAAAACGCATCACTGTCAGACGGGATGGGCAGATTATCAATACTAAACATCTCTTACTGACATTTGCGACGCCAGACCTACCGCAGCATATTAAAGCTGCGTATATGCATCTATCCGTTAGGCCGTTTATACCAAATCCTTTGCGTTGTTTCCAGTGCCAGAGATTTGGTCACTAAAAAGCGACTTGCAGGGGCAAACTGACTTCCGCTCGCTACTCAGCAATTGGCCATGACAGTTCGTCTTGCACTGCAAAGGAGAGGTGTGTCAACTGTAAAGGTGACCACCCCTCCTACGTTAGAAGTTGTCCTATCTGGGTACTGGAGAAGGAGATCACAACCACGAAAGTTAAAAATAACTGTTCATATCCTAAGGCGAGACGGGCTGTTACAGCTCGAACACCTCAAGTAGGAATCAGCTATGCGACTATTGCTGCCAAGGTCACCAGATCGACTAGTACACAAACGGATGCTCTGTCACTCCCGATTGTTAAATTACCTCCTATATCTGTACAAAAGCCAAAATCAACATCCACATCGACTATTCGTAGAAAAGCTCCGATTGCTAAATCTAAAGCCGTAAAGGCTTTAAAACTAAAATCTACAAAAGAGGGCATTGTTAGGCCCTCCATATCCACCCGTAAATCCTTAAACCTGGAGGCTGACGCCGTATATCTGCATCCCTCGGACGAAGATCTATCACTCGAGGATATGTCAGATGACATGCCTTCCAGCTCCGGGAAAGGAGCTTTTCAAATTCAACAATAATTTCCTTTGTTTCTTGGAACTGCCATGGTTTGCGTTCTCATCATGATGACATCAAGTCTATAATTTCAGCCTACAAACCCGCATGTGTTGCACTTCAGGAAACGTTTCTGAAGTCAAGCAATAACTTTTCCATGCGTGTTTTTAAAAGTTTTAGAAAGGACTGTGGTGATGATGGTGCAGTGTCTGGAGGTGTTTGTATATTAACATCTTATACTTTTCCCAGCACTGCCCATCCATTGAATATTACTCTACAGTCTGTTGCTATAAGAATTCATACTTCATGCTTGTTGACAGTCTGTAGTTTATATTTGCCACCACACGATGTCATCCGCCAAGAGGAACTCGATGCATTAGTAGATCAGCTGCCAACACCAAAATAAATTTATAACAAAATATTTGATACACAATATTTGAACACATATACAAAATATTTGAACACAAAATAAATTTTGTGAAAATTTACTTCTTTAACAAAATTATCTAAAAATATTTAATTAATCAAATCATAAGTAGCTAAAAATTTTTAATTTATAACCATCAAAAGAAGGAAGTTAAACCATTATCGTACTAAAGTTTTTTTAAAAAAATTATTTCTCTAAATTTATAGCTTATATAATGATTTGCATGACAAAGCAGTTATAATTCTGTGAAGGGAAAAATATTTAATGTAGGGCTAATTTGAATATGTGAAAAAATGTGATATTAACTAGTTCTATATTAAATATTCAATTATTAGAATACTATTGTAAACAATAGCATTAAGATATTCTTGTTTTTATATTTTTGCCATTTTTCTCCTTTTGAAAATCAAATATTCATACGAGAGAGGCATTAACTTTAATATTTGTGTAAAAAAATTTAAGAAATACAAAAATATATATAATAACACGGGTTCTTAAATGGAGTGATATTTTTTACATGATTAGAAACAGAAATCTTTCAGTACGACGAATTTATTATGAAAAATTTGCTTTCAAGATTTTGACCAACATTTCATCTCTTATCAGTAGCTTACTTTATACTATAAAATCTACTGTTAGGTAATTAAGTTAGCTTTTTAGTTTTTTAAATTATTAAAAATATACAATGTCTAAATTCTTCAATTGTATGTATTAAAACAACAGAAGTGTTTCTTTTAATGATTTTAAAATAATTTGATTTTAAAAATATGTTTTTTAAAAGTATTTGCAATGATTACCAATTACAAATAAACAGCAAATTGACTAATTATTAAAGTTATAACTATCTGGGTAATTAAAAAAATTTTGATTTTTAATAAAAAGTAATGATTGAAATAATTATATATATATATATATATATATATATATATATATATATATATATATATTTATATTTATATATATATATATATATATAT
>JAJQOW010000125.1:140000-142500 GCA_037975125.1 Latrodectus hesperus
ATCATTAAAAATTAGAATAAAAATAACCAGGAAATTTCATTTCAATAGATATTTCCATCAAAGGTTTTTTGACTTAAATACTACTATTTTGATTAGAATAATCTTCGCTAAAAACATATAATGCATGAAATATTTTTTCACAAAATTAATGAAACTGGTTAAATTCAGCATAATCTCTCATTTGAGAACAATGGAAATTCACTTTTGAAGAAATGAAATCAAACACAAAGATATATACATGTAAGCGACAAGCGATAAAAATAGCGCAAGTCACAAATGGTAGACACCTGTCACTTAAGTGAAGCTGACGCGCTCTCGATAAATACTGCTCCAGTGTGCGTGCGCAGCATAGGAAAAACCAGTTTTAACGGCGTGATGTCGTGCTGCTCGACTTCTGTCGCCTCAGTGTGCGGCCTGCCTTAGACTCTGCATTTAATGTTAAAAAACGTCAAGAAATTATCAATTCTTTTGATTCTCAAGATGATGAATTAAATCGTGAATTCTTAATTAATCTTTTAACTTTATCTTAAGAAAATGAACTTGCCTCTTCCAATACAAATAGGGATAAATCTCCATTTGAAAAAGAAGCTATGACTTATGTGGCAGGTTATATTGCTTATAAAATTAAAGATAATTCACTTGGAACTATATCAAGAAATTCAGTCGATGTACTCAATCATTCCGAGTGGATTAATTTAATTTCTGCTAGAGAACTTACTGTTCCAACAAAAGCATGGATGGAAACTATAAAACAGATGGACATTATGTTTCGCATATTACTTGGCGACACATTTTTTAAAGGGAAAAATGTCATTGTACTATTAATAAATGAGTCTTCTTTTCATACTGTAAATCGAAAGGCAATTAAACTTTTTGTCACTTGAGAACATTTATACGAATTAGGTATTTGAATGGAAATGCCGCGATAGTATCTCATAATAAAGCTCAACAAAAAAACAAGAAATGGGTCAATAGTTAAAAATTCAAGACAAACTAAAGCTAATAGCTAAATATATTTTTATATTGGTTACATAATTTTAAGTTAATTTCAATATTAATAATAATTTTTTTTGGGGATTTATTAAATAATAATTGCAAATTTACTAAATACTTGAGAGGCATATATAGTTTTTCTCACTCTCTAATTAAAACAAAATGAACTTAAAAGTAAAAAATAAGTATTTTGCTTAGAAACTCCTGGCAGCTTATTCACCTTCGATGCCTGACTACGTTATCAACGGCTATTTCCGGTGACAGTTTAGTGGAGCATTTGAGCCAGCCCTTCTCTTTCTCTAGCCCTGTACATTTATGGTGTCTGCCCCTCAACTAAGAGGACAATATGACAGATGAAAAAAAGTTAAGTAATAAAAAATCCATCCCCCTGCGGTTCACTCAACTATTTCGGCAAGGACAAGGATGGTTAGATGTAACACCCCTTAGCAATCCTGTTCTTCGTGTAGTTCGGTTTCTTATCTTTCCTCCTTCGTCTACACCACAGAGCAAAGAGTTGTCTCAAGGTCAAAGTGAAATACTATACGGGTTAAAATTTCATAAGTTACCGTCGGAAAAAAACCCAAGGCAACACAAGGATTGTGAAGAAAAGGGCGCCTTTTGTTGAAGGGTCGAAGGACACTTTGACCCTTAAAGAAATGTGACGTCATTGACCGTGCATCCATTCGCTGATATCTCTTTTTATGGCTTATGTTTGATGTCTCCTTTCAAAACTTATATATTAACATCATCGAGGGACAATAATTTATCTTCATTTGTTAACTTTAAATATAAATCTTGATTCCACAAATATCCATGTGCATTTCATCAAGGATTTCCCATAGCAAAATGCACAGAAAAAAGTACAAAAATTTTTTATCAAAATCATATATGAACAAATATTATTAGGATATTCCATATCTAATGAAATAAGCATTGAAAAAAGGAAAAAAAAATAAAGAAATGCATTATTATGTGTAGAAAATAATGTGAAATCCTTTAAAAAGGAATAAAAAAAATTCAGTTTAACAACTAAAAAATCATTAAGCAATGGAAATCAACTAAAATATTTATTTCAAAAAAATACGTGAAATTTTAATAAGAAAATATAAAATTCCCAAGATGCACGTAAATGAAAAAAAAAATAAATAAATCATATCAAATTTTGCTCTTATCAATATATTTCATAATTAGATTAAATATAATCTTCAAAATCTCGTGACTTTTAGCGAGATAAAATGGGAATATGTCAAGGCAGTATACTGAAATGTTACTGTTCCAAATATAGCACTCTGAAAGACGTTTTTATGAAAATATTTTGTGAAAATTTGAACAATCTGGAAATTATACGCGTATGGAACTTCGATTAAATGCACAGGATCTCGAAACTATTTTACGATAATTCGATGGATGAAATATTACCGTCGTTTTTCTGAAGTTCATGTAATTGTATTGCGTGGTTTAATTTCATCCAGCGATTATTCTTTATTTTAATTTCAGAAGGAGCAAG
>JAJQOW010000125.1:147500-171464 GCA_037975125.1 Latrodectus hesperus
TTTCTTGCCTTACTGAAGCAAATTGATCAATTACTTTAACAAAGTTGATCATTACAAATTTTTCTTCTTCTTTACTTAAAATCGTTAAATTACTTAAGCGTTTTTCACTCATGGTGGATCATAAAAATGTCAAAATGAATTTTGAACACCTTTATTCTCTCTATCTTCACCGTATGAGGTAAGGTATGTTGAAGGTTCTAATACAGTTTTAGGTTTAATTTCTTTTCTACTGCTGAGTAACATCTTTCAGTCCCATATTCCTCTATAGAATTCTGTTCCATGGAAATCTATACGACTAAATTCACCTAAGCTTTTACATTTGTTAAGCACGATGACTTAGTGCTCTCAAGGCACAGGTCCGAGGTTCGATCCTCGGGCTAGGTTAACTCAACCTTTCAGTGAGTCCATTAACTGAGTACCAATCATGCTTGGGAACTAAACACCGGGGATTTAGCTTTGGGTTGACAATCTAACTGAGACATATGCTTCGCGCCCTAGGGCCATCGGTTAGGAAAACAGATATGGGCACTGTAGGCCTTGATCCGGATATTACAGTTTTGAAGTCGGGATATTTATTAATTTATCAATTAATTTTTAACTTTTAAGAAAATAGATTTTAATGATTTAACATGTACCTAACAATGTCTTAAAAATTTTAAATGCATTTTTTCTAGCTTGTTAACCAATTAAGGCAATTAAACATTTTTACTCCCGATTAATTTGGCATTATCTTATTTATGAAAGATTCTACAAATTGTTGATTATTAGGTGTTGAACGTATGCTATAAACTATCTTAACAAATTTTCAAAAATTCTATATTATTATTAACTTTCCAAACTTTAGCTGTTTATTGCAAAATAATAATTGCGTAAAACTTAACACTGCTAATTTAGAATCAACTCACCTGATTTTTCACCATGATATCTTTTTAAGCATTTCATTTATCACAGATTAAACAGAAAATTTTATTTCAGAAAAATTTCTGTGAAAAACAACTTTAACTTTATGGGAAACTTCGTATTTAAAATAACACTTTAAATTATATCATTAAGACCATTAATGAAACCAAAATTATATTGTAAAAAATTTAAATCACAAAACGTAATATTGATAGTTTATAATATTTCATTTTTATACCATAAAATCAATTTTTCTGATTCCAAAATTAGAAGATCTTTGTTAATAAGTCTTCAATCTAATTTCAGTTTAGATAACTAAATTATGCCATAGTATTATGAATGCAAATATCTGATGAGCAACGGAACGCCATTGTAGACAACAAAAATATTTTGCTAATTTCTAAAATCAAAAATCAAAACACACATAAATTCAAGTAATATTATGTATATTTAATCTAATCAGAAACTTTCAGCCAAACAATATACATTATATTATTATAAAAAAAAATTTTTCTCAAAATTGATGCACTCTATATTGTTCTTTCAAGTTTTTTATTGATTCAAAATATTATCAAGAATTGCAATTGCTGAGATAAAAAATATATTTTAACTGTTATAATGCTTACTTTTATTTAAAGAAATTTTCTCAATCAGTTATCATAGTGAAAATTTTCTTCGTATTTAAAAAGGTATTTAACAAAACTGTTTTTTTAAGATATTAAAATATATTTTATTATTAAAATAAGGAGTAATTTTTATTAAAATTTATTTCTATTAAGAATCATTTTGGAAGTGCTGCTCATTCAATAATAGGAAGTTTTTTTTTTTTTTTTTTTTTTTTTCAAAAAAATTTACATTATTTAAAGACGATCTGATTTTTAAAATTTTACAATGTAGAATGAGAAATATCTACGCTTTCTTTAAAAATTTCTTGAACGAATTTTTCAATTCGTTAAAAGATTTGTTTTTCATATAAACTGAACTAATTAATTAAGAAATATATTCTGTATGTTTAAGGCGTGCTGTAGAGGCAGCTAAGACCTGTAATAGGTTGTTACTCTATTTAAAAAGAAGATTCTGTATGTTTAAGCATACAGAAAAGAAAAAATAAAATTTAAAAAGGAAAAAAAATATTCATAGATAAATAATTTCTTTTAAATGAATAGTTTTAACTAATAAGTAATTTAATACTTAATTTTCAAAACTCTGCAAGCATATGTTAGTAAATATCTATACCAGCAAAAATATGAAATAAATATTCAAACTGAAAGAATACGTAGTAGACAGAAAATATAACTTATGGCAATAATCTTTTAAATGTCAAAACTCCAGATTTTCAAAAGTTTACATTTTTGTTTCCGATGAAACGATGTTTGGGAAGAAAGGAAATACTAACCGTGTGAACAATAAAAAAGAAGGAAGGAATTTGGAGGTAATTAGTTCTCGATCCCCTCCATTTCTATTTCAAGAAGACAATTCCCTAGGCGGCATACTGCAGTGCTATTTTATGAAAAATTTCCCTCCTTTTTTTGAAAGTCAGTCTGGGGCCGGACACAATATTTTTGACAAAGGGAACCGCTAATAGGAAACACGTTTCAGCAGGAATTTTCTCACGAGTGTAACGCGACACTAAACTGAATGGTTACAACAGTAAAAGCCTGAGATGAAAAATATATACAAGGGTTTTATTTTTATTTTGGGACAATGGATAATAAAATTTCACCAAGTCTCAATAACAACTGAAACTGATCTTTCTATATCGTTTCTTGATAACTTAAGTAAAATCTGATTTTTTTTGTTATTATTAGTCCATTTAAATGCTTACAAGTTTCCATTAATAATATTTTAGTTATACGAAATTTTCTTTTTTTTTTTTTGCGCATATTTATTACTTTATTATAATTAAAGTAAGATTAATTTTTCACTTTTTTTATCATAAAAGGATATCAAAAATATTAGTGAAGTGCTATTGTGAAATAAAATGATTTTTATATGAGAAATTAAAAATAGCACGCCAAATAATATTTCAAAACACTGAAATTTCGACAAAAAAATTTAAAATTTTTAATTTTTGAATAATTATAATATCCAGAAGGGTCCAGAGAAAATAATATTATTGAACTTTTTTTAAATTTTTATTTATTATTTTTATATATTGAGTAAAACAAACTTATTTGTTAATATTATTATGACTATTTTTTTAGAGCTCCAGTGGCTCAGTAGCTTCACGCCGCTTCCCGTAAGCTCAGCAAAGTGAAGCATCATTTGCCGCGGGCAGTGGTTGGGAGGGTGACCACATTCACTCTCCTTCACTGGGTTGCTGGAACTCCGTGGGTTGGGAACGTGTCCACGTTCATCTGTGACGTCCAAAGAGCTTCCGCTGGTGTGGCGGGGATGTGGAGAGAAGTGCGCCAGCTCAAGTGTGGCCTCGTCACCTGACCGTGGCTCAAAATTAGGAGAGGCACCTTAAAAAAGAGCAAAGTCGTACTTTCACCTTCGTGGTGCTCTGATCCAAACGAAAAACTCTCCCTATTGACTTAATTCGCACTGGCAAAAGCGAGCTTGGCTTGTCCAAGTGTCATAGGAAAACAACATGACTTTTTTTATATAACTTGACTTAGATAACCTGTGTAACAATTGAGTCATAAAGGGCACTGTGAATCTTGGCGTATTCACAAAATTAAATAAGTGTCTTTCATGAGCTTACTCTTCTGTAATCTCTCTAAGTTAAAAGATTCAAAAAAATTACCATATAACATTAACACAAATAATTTGGTGAATAACTTTATACTAAAATGAAAACCTCTCATATGCATTAAAATGGAACTGAACAATCTAATATTCCAGAAATTCTATGAAAAAAAATTAAGGTATTTTCGTTATTTGCACATTAACAAGATTTGTACTACAAAACAATGGTATCAAAAACTTTGAGCAAAGTATGAAACTTAAAAAGGAAAGGATTAAAAGAATGAAAACCGATAATCTAACTAATTAAGAAATAAAAATCGAAAGCATGGTTAAAAGCACACAATTTTCAAAAGGAAGTAAACCATGCAAAATTATTATTAATAAAGAAGTATAAGAGTAAGTGTTTCGTTGGCAAGCTCCTGCAGCTCTTCCTCAATTTTCATCAACAATCTCTTCTCTTTTCCAAATCTGATTCCTCACTGGAGCTTTTTTATTTATTTTTCCTTGGACATGACACAATAATTATAAAATGCAAAGTTTATTTCTCCGAATAAAATTGATATTATAATAAAACAAAGGTTGAAATTTTTTCTGAAAAATTTTGCTTAGCTTTGAAATGATTTGGCGTCCCTCTGCAAGCTGCGCCCGTGGCATGATAGCCCCCCTTGTACCACCCCGTCGGTACGTCTCTGGATCACGGTCACCTCTAGTTCGTATTCACGGTACTATGGCAGCCCAATGTTAAGTGAATGATGTGCCGCGGTCTGTAACACTTCCCCACCTTGAGGGGGAGCCCAATCTCGTGGCATGATAGCCCCCCTTGTACCACCCCGTCGGTACGTCTCTGGATCACGGTCACCTCTAGTTCGTATTCACGGTACTATGGCAGCCCAATGTTAAGTGAATGATGTGCCACGGTCTGTAACACTTCCCCACCTTGAGGGGGAGCCCAATCTCGTGGCATGATAGCCCCCCTTGTACCACCCCGTCGGTACGTCTCTGGATCACGGTCACCTCTAGTTCGTATTCACGGTACTATGGCAGCCCAATGTTAAGTGAATGATGTGCTGCGGTCTGTAACACTTCCCCACCTAGAGGGGGTGCCCAATGCCCTTTATGAACAGGATAACTCCCGACCGCACATTGCTCGCATCAGCCAACATGCCCTGAAAAACTCACAGCTGCTTTCCTGGTCTCCTTGTCCGCCAGATCGAACACGTCTGGGATTTGATTGTACTCCATTTTCAGACTCCTTCGGAAGACGCACTTTGGCAAACGGTTGACAAGGAATGCCTCAGGATGCCTTCCTTATTCTCATTCACTCTGTGTCTGGACGTGTTGTTTGAACGTGAAAGGAAAGACATTTTTAGTAAAGATGAGACTATTTTAAATGCTTCAGATTTTTCGTAGTTGGATTTATTAAGAGCAGTAGCACATAGGAGCATTTTTGGGATAGAAATTTGTAAACCGATATTTATAACGATTTTTAAAAGAAAAGGAATTTGTCTGTTAGTTAGGGCGTTCTTTCTTTTTATTGGAAAGTATTGGGTTCGAATCTCGACCTTTTCAAAGCTCCGTCGTGGTTGCTAATGGCGACTGGAGCCCATTAAATATGTCGTGGTCGCAATGTCCTCCATGTGAAATGGTACCTCTGGGGTGGCAGGCTAAGCCAGCGAGTTTTTGGCTTGGTGCCTGCTTCTAGATTACAAATATGCACACTGACCGGTTGCTTCGTTGTATAAGGTGCCATCAATTCCGCCTTTTGTAATGCTGAAAAGTGAAAAATCTTAGCAGCTGAGTAACTTTTGAAAGAATATAGAAACGTATTTTTAATTTAGTGTGCTCTTTTAAAAATATTGTATCCTACAACAGCAACTCAAACAGTAATGAAAATAACGAAAATTCTAAAAAAATTGCTTATCAAATATACTTGAAGTAACTTTTAATAGCCAAACTCACAGTATGTGTTTTACTTTTTTCTTTAGCTTTAAAACTGTTAAAATATGATTTCCTTAGCTAAAATGAAGCTAATGCACGGATTTAGGAATTCCGATTATTTTAGCTAGGTAATGCCACATCTATAGCAAACGTATAGTTAAAGTTTAAAAATTAATATTTGAAAAGAGTTGATCCTTTTAAATAACTTGTTGCTGTTTGAAAAAATAAAGTTG
The DNA here is from genome assembly GCA_037975125.1 of Latrodectus hesperus. Classification (NCBI taxonomy): domain Eukaryota; kingdom Metazoa; phylum Arthropoda; class Arachnida; order Araneae; family Theridiidae; genus Latrodectus; species Latrodectus hesperus. The sequence goes on from JAJQOW010000125.1 coordinate 153,263, forward strand.
TTTCTTTGGTTTCGAAAAGGAAAAATGTTGATTTCTTTAAAAAAGCAACAATATTTTAAGTCGTATAAATCTTATTAGTTTTCAATTGATTAATGACTGATTTTATTAACAAATTTATTAATTGTATGATTACAATAATTTAATGTTCTTGATGTCTTCTTCTTCATTGAGGCCTGACAGCCCAGGGTGGGCCTTTGCCTTCCTCAGAAGTGCATACCAGGACCTCCCATTTTTGGATAAGGTCATCCAGTTTGTCACTTTTAGTGTTTTTAGGTCATTTTCAAGGCAGTCATTTAAGCCGTAGGTCCCGGTCTAATTAGCCCTCGTGTGCAAAAAATGACCATTGAGCGACAAACCAAAGTTCAAGGCAGTCATGCGATCGGAGTTTCGGTCTTCTTCTGGTGCCCATGGGGCGAGCCAAGAAAATTTTTTTCGTCACCCGATTGTCGTTCATCCGGATCAAATGCCCTGCCCATTGTAATCTCTGTATTGAGATAAATTTAACAATATCTGGTTCTTTATATAGTTTATAGAGCTTTTAGAATTAGTTCTTCTTCGCCATGTATTCTCACATTTTATTCCACCAAAGATTCTTCTTAAAGTTTTTCTTTCGAAAATGGAGATGGTTTCTTATTCCTCCTCAGTCAATGTCCACGTTTCTCTTTTTGATGTCTAAAAGTACATAAATAACCTTATACGCTAATTTAAGCGTACAGAACTTTCTTATTTTCATTTGAATGAATATCTTAAGGGTGATGGTTAGATTATCGCGGTAACTTGCAGATTATCTAAGTAATTTGGAGAATACATTGATAATTTTAAAAATGAATTAATTGATTGCACATAATTAGATCTGTCATCTATACTAATCTGCACATTATCTAAATAATCATCATAATAACAGATTTCTACACATTAACAGTAACATATGCATGAGCAATTTCGGAGAAGAATCACAGTAAAAAGATCAAAGTTCATGACTTTTAATATATTTTTAATTTATATATAATAAAAAAATAAATATGTAACTAATGTATAAAAATGTATTTGAATATTTTCCAGATTTAGTAGAAGAGTAAAAAAGCAGAAGAAAAAATGCGATAGATATACATAAAATAATATTCTTTTCTCAAATGATCGATCTTTTTATATTTTAAGGAAATGTTAAAAAGGAGGTGCGATTGTTGATTCATTCATAGTAGAAAAATGTAGAAAAAAATTATGTAATAACGAATTCGATGAAACATTTTTTGAAATCTTATAATTATTTAATCAATTCCTTTGCGTTTAAAACTTATCATTTCTTACTGTAAATAATGTTAGTATTCTGTGTTCAAATAGCACTTTTACATAAGAAAATTAAAGTATTAACTGAAGAATATCTTTTGAGGCCTGAAAAGGAATCTCATTTAATGAAATGAAACCAGCAAACACGCAACTGCGTATACGTGGGCGATCACCTAGATGGCACGCCCCAGGTACACATCGCCGTTCATGTATCACTGATATTACCTGAAATCTGCACCTATCGCAATCTTGTTTTCTTAGGGAGGGAGGGTCTTGTGTTGAGTAAAGTGCGCAAGATTTTTTTAGAATAGAGATTGAATAAAGAAGCACCTCACAATTTGTAGATGAAATAGATAATTTTCCCATTGCTTCCCATTTCGTATAGTAAGATAAACGTGCCGCCCATCAGAATTTTTCTGATAATTGAAATTATGATTGTAAATAGAATCTGAAAATAATTTATAAATATGTCGAATTTTTGAATTCTTACTTAAAAATAATTAAAACCACAGTTTAACGATTTTAAGTGATTTATAATTTTTGCTAATTTTATTTTAATATGTATTGTAATTTATCTTTCCCGAGTCTAGAGTTCCAGAATACTAATATTATGAATGCCCTACAAGATGCATGTTCTATTCTGTCTGGATTTAAATTCGTTGCTTAAATTGGTGTCTAAAAACGCGAAAGTTTCTTGAAATCGAATCACACATTATTCTATAAATAATTCTCAAAGTGATTTAGTTTTAAAATCATATCTTTAAAAATATTTTATTTCTAAATAAAAATATACACACCATATTTATCAAGTTATTATAGTCAAAAAAAGATTAATTTTTTTTCACATTTTTTGATCATAAAAGGAAATCAAAAATATTTACAAAATACTGCTTATTAAATAAAATGATTTAACCTCTTATGAGAAATAAAAAATAGCACGTCAAATAATATTTCAAAACACTGAAGTTTCGGCAAAAAATTTTATGTTTTGAATTTTTGAATAATTATTACGTCCAGAGGCATCCAGTGTTAATAATATTCACTCACCGTTTTTTTTTATTTTGAGCAAAACAAACTTATTTGCTTCGTTAATATTATTCTTATTACATTTTTTGGTATATAACTTGATTTAGAGAACCTGTATAACAATTAGGACTCATAAAGGGCACTGTGAATCTTGGTGTATTCACAAAATTAAATAGGTGTATTTCATGAGCTCACTCTTCTGTAATCTCCCTGACTTAATGGATCCAAAAATTAGCATACAACATTAACCCAAATAATTTCATAAATAACTTTATACTACAATGAAAATCTATCATATGCATAAAAATCGAACAAGCCAATCTAATATTCCAGAAATTATACATATATATATATATATATATATATATATATATATATATATATATATATATATATATATATATATATATATATATATATATATAAATTAAGATAGTTTAGCTATTTACGCATTTACAAGATTTGTAGTACAAAACAATAGTACCACAAACTTTGAGCAAAGTATGAAACTTAAAAAGGAAAGAATTAAAAGAATGAAAACCGATAATCCAACTGATTAAGAAATAAAAATCGCGCACTCATGAAAAATATTCTTATACCTCTATATACCTAGCAAAATATTTCTTATACCTCTTACATAGAAAATTTTAGTTTTTAAATAGTGTTTATGTTAAACAAAAAATTCAACAATAGATATTTATTCATTTAAAATGCAAAAACAATGAATAAGCGATTATTTTTTAATCAGCATACAACTTGTTATTAACTATTGAAGATAAATAAGTAATACACAAATACCTGAGGATGAATTTATATCGATTTATTTTACTTTTTTTTAAAATAATATTCAAATCAAGGTTTTTCAAAATTTCAAAGAAAAATGAGTCTATTTGACTAGAAAAAATTTACTTCAAAAGCTTCCGAATCTTATAGTTGCAAAATCAATTAATGCTGATAAGTCGCGAATAAAAATTGGAAATATTAAGAAAATAAGTATTTTTTAATTTTCGCGTTACAAAGCTATCCTAACATTTATATCATGGATTCCCAAACTTTTTTTTTCTCGTGGACCACTTTCAAAGTTTTACTATTTTTCGGTAGACCCCCTGCTGCTAACAAAAAGTACCTTGGTACTAACAAAAACGACTTAAACAAAAAAGTACCTAGGTACCTAAAGTCAAATCTTCCCTGGCTTTTTGTTCTTTTTTATTGAAGTTTAGAATAATCTCTAGTATTTATAATTTTTATTACATAATTACCCACTACACTCAAGTAGCAAAACAAATATAATATGATTGATACATTACAATATACAATAAAAATATGCATAACAAATAGGAAGATACTTACTTTTTCCGGCACTGCAAACACTGCCATCGATTCACTCACAGTCACACTTTTATGTTTAAAATCCTGGAAACAAATGAGGAACGTTTTGTTCCTGGAGTCGCATTTCATCCCTTCGCAGGTCTAAACAAGCATCCCGGACGAGAGGACGGAATGTAGATTTCAGAGAAGAGTTTTCTGTAGGTAAATATGATTATTAAATTAATGTTCCTAAACTTAAATCGTTGTTAACATTTTGTGCTCTTATTTCAAGAAATTATTTTGTATATCAAAACAAATTAATTATATTTTGATATTAATTTATGATATATTTTAATGTGGAATTGAAGTGTTTAATAAGGTTATTTGAGGCATACTTTTGTTGTCTTTACACTATTTTTATTATCTGAGCAAGTTATAAATGTTGCTATTTTTATGTGATATTTAATAAAAAAAATAATAATACAATAAAAGCAAATGTTTCATTTACTCCAGTTATTTGTATAATGAAAAATATGAATGTTTTTATTTGGCTACAAATTTAATATTAATTTTTTTTATGTTTTTAATATCAATAATTTAATATATGCCTATATATTCAATACTAATACAATAAGTACTGTTGATATTATCAGATTAAATCATACAATTATAATTGATTAAATGATCATTTGAAAAACTTTAAAATGTACACAATCATTGTGTTTTGCGATATCATAATAAATTTATTTTGAATTAGGAGAAAACTGTAGCAGGAATAATTTCACAAACATGATCCTAATAATTTCATAAATTTTTTTCTATAAGTTACTTAAAAATCATATCAAACTACAAATAATGGTTGATAAATTAAAAAATTATAAAACTGGAAATTTAGAAAAAACAAATGAAACAAAATGCATTACATCGTAATATAATTATTAAAAACCTTTTTAACCTAAGAATTACAAATTCTCAATTGTTAAAGTAATATTATATATATATATTTCTTATTTTCTAATCACTTAGTTGGGCAAATTAAGAATTTTGCTATGTTCAGTTCTCTAAAATTTTTATAAGTGTACTATTATAATAAACTGAAACATTTTTTTAAAAATTAAATCATTTAAATAAAGGAATGATCTTGGAAAAAAATTGTGTTCAATTTTTATTTTATTTATTACAATAATTTAGCTTAGATCATTTAACGCAAATATTAAAATTTTCCAAGCAATTATAAAGCACAGATTTTATCAGATAGTTATATAATTCACTATGGCGTAGCTGCGCGTAGGCCTTGTCTTTAGGGGGTGTTGGTTCAGACTAGGATGGGAAGAAATACATGTAACAAGTATTTTGTAATCAGTATTTGAATGTAACAACCTGTAATCAGTACTTTTTCTTCCAAATACTCAGTACTTCCAGTAACAAAGTCAGCGCGAGTTCCAATATTCTCAGACAGTTGCAGGTACAATGTACTTGATCAGTTTCTAAGACAGAGCGAGTACGTGGTTGTTACAAAGTAATAAGCAAGTACGTGAGTACGTGGTTGTTACAAAGTAATTAGTGTACTTGATTGAATGTAACAAGTACAGAAGAGCCAATGACAGAGCGAGTACAAGTAACAATGCCATCGATATATTGATACAGACGGTCGAATTAGGATATTGTGTCAGGATTTGGGAAATCTCTTCCCATGATAGGAAGGGTGGGTAGGAGAAGAGAAATGAGATGCTGGTTTAACTGGAAAATAGAAGATTGATTCTTGGGAATTAGAAAATCTCTTTGGGCTGAAGCAACACCCCCTAGAGAAGCATGTATTTTAGGAGAGGGTACATAATGAATTTCTATTGCGAAATGAAGAAAAAAAAGCAAGTTCATTTGTTTCGTTTTTGTTAATAAAATAAAATAGTTGGGAAAATCAATAATCATAGCACATTTATTTAATGGTTATACTTCTGTTTTAAATATGTCACTTTTTAATATAAGAAAAAAGCCTGATATTCTTGTTATATATTATTCCATATTTATTGACTTATTTTTCTTATTTTTTTAACTTTTAATTAATTTTAATTAAATTTTTTAAATCTGATCATTGTTTCCAAAATGACTCTGTTGGCTTGAACAAAAAGTGAATGGAATTTTTTTTACTATATTTTAGTTTTAAAGATAATTTTAAAAAAATATTTCTAAAAGTAATTAAATATTCTTTACTTTAACAATTTTTTTCTCTTCAAAAATATTTTTACCATTAAAAATTAGGTAGTTATATAATCACATAAATTGCTGTTCTGAAAATGAGAAAACAAAATTAGGGGAAATTGTTCACGTAAATAAAAATGCATATTTTCAATTCGTATTTAAAATTTAAAATGGTATGATTGGGGGATGATTTTCGGAAACAGGAAAAGATATTTGAAAATAATTAATAACACTGAATTTTGAGAATTTTCTAGAACTTTTTGTATTTCAAATATAGAATTTTACTCTTTAATGTAAGTACCTGTTAAAAAATAAAAAACATTCGCTCATTATTCATAATGAGCTGCATTTAAGCAAATTAATTAAGATGTGTTAGATTAAGTAGTTTTATAGAAAAATTAAATTTCGGTTAGAGTTTTAATCAGAAAATACGTATTTCTAGCTTATCTCAAAATAATATAACTGAGAATCAAGCATCTAAATTAAAATGTACGCCAGCACATTAGATTGAGAAAAATTACCTTTATTTTTATAAAACCAAGTTTTCAGTTCAGATTTATGTCGGTAAATTCAGTTTAAATCGTAAAAAAAAATTACTTTTTGCATAAATTTCTGCACAAAATATAATGTAATTCTATTTAAATAAATGAACCGAAATTTATCACAACATAATTTAAAAAATCATAAGAATGAGAATATTGCCTAATATGCTACAATTTTTCTTGAAAATGTGCCAGTGATATATATATATATCTTGAAACTACGTAACGTAAACTCTGCACCCATTTAGATGACATAAAGCAAACATTTGAATATGTATGTAATGTAATATAATTTAAAGATTTGAAAAAAAAATTACGAGATATTTGAATGAATTTATGATAAATCAATTTCCAGATGTACTTTGTTCATAACATTGAATATTCAAAGTATTATAAGATTAAAATTTGCATGATTGCAAATCATAGGATTTTGTTTACCAAAGTTATTGTAAAATGGAGGAGAAAAAAAGTAAACTGTTTTATATCAAGTTATATTGAAATACTTACAGTTTTGGTTTATATTACAGATCTTAATAAAAATGTTTTAATAAAACTTCCTTAAAAATTACACCTTATTTCTTTATATTCTTATAGAATCGTTACTCAAAAAACTGTAAATATTAAAATATCAAGAAACATATTTTATATAATAATTTCTTAAACATATGAAAAATATGCAATATGTTTTAATATAATATTAATTTCAGTTTAAAATACAGTATGAAATTCCTGATAAAGTTCTAAGATATAATTGCACATTAGTGGATAGCAAATAAAACTATCTTATTTCCAATTATATAACAAAAAATATTATTGAATTTTAAAAAATAAATTTTAACTATATTGATTTTGAAACTTCTTAAACTAATATCATGATAAATCATAAATGAGAAAACTGCGAATCTTACTTATTATGTTTGATAAAAAAATAAAATAAAATAAAAAAAGCGAGGCATATTTAGTGAAAATTGATAGTTTCCGTTAAATTTGGGTAGAACTATTTCAATTTTCCCACCAGTGTATGGTCTCTCGTTTTCAGGAAAGAAACACGATGTAAATAACATTATCTATTTTTCGGTCATATAATTTTCCTTCTACCGTGGGGAGTCAGTCTACTACTGGTCATAAATTTTGAACCATGAGCTTTTTAATGAGGATCTCATTCTTGATGCTATTTTACGATCTCAAAATGAAGACCCTTTCTTGCGTCTGCTGGACATAACTTTTTGACCAAGAGCGATGTTAATGGGGATATAACGTCCTCGTTATTGCTTGAAACCCCCAAGTTATTTCCAGACTTTCGATGGACGTTAACACCTTTGCAGCTGTCAACCAGATTGATTTCCCACGTTTGTATTCCAGGAACAACATAGTACCCAAAAACAGTCAATTAGTTCTGATTGGAATTGGATGTGGGAACGGCAAACAGGATTCGTGATGGCCAATTAAGTCCTTAATGACAAATGTAATTCTTCGAGTTTAACTGGAATAACTTGCTGAATGGACCATGTGCTTTCGAAGAATTTATTGCCTCATCACTCGTTCTGATTAGAATCGGTGGAGAGGCTGGAAATAGAGGTCAAAAAGTGACATTAAAAGATGGATCTGGAGATTACTGTAGGCCAGATGTTGGGGGAAAGGTTAGTATAAATAGCAGACACTTGTGGGGAAGGAGGAGAGCTTCGACATACCTTTGGTGTTCCTGATATTTCTCTGAAACAGGTCCCGGAGCGGACAAGTCCCAGCGACGGAATGAGGGGTCTAAAAATGAATCAAGATCACAGAGAGACGCCTTGCCTACCTATAAGTCAGCCTATCCAGACTGAGTACTTTACAGGGACTTTATCTTAGAGAGTTCCATCTTCTCACGAGTGTTATATGACTATATTAAAATGGCCCTTTGACAATTTAGATAAAAGCATAGAGCCCCTAATTAAGGGTTAAGCTGCGTTTCGGTATAAAAGGAGAGATTAAAAAAGGTTCTCATAATCTGTGTACACATATAATACATTACATTTGGTGTAACATGAATATAAAATTTGGACTTCTGTAATTATTTTCAATCCATTTTGTGATAACTTGTAAAAATATATACCTCTAGGAAAATAAAATGTGATACTTTTAATTCAAAATCGTTCTTATTTATTACAAAATATCAATTTATTTTAATTATTCTAAGGGATTTAATATTCTAAGGATTGTATATTATTAGAATTTTTGTTGCTACTTTTGTTTTACATCATGCTAATTTTTTATGTAAATATGAGTACTTTTTAAATTCATTCATTGTTTTATTTCACAGTGTTTTGTATTAAAATATAATTATGGAGTTTAGAGTTTTACTTGCAAAATTATTTTGTATTTTTTTAATAATTAATAAGTCTGAAATAAATATGTTTATTCTATATCAAAGTAATTTACATAGTTGAATAAAATTGTATAAAATAAATTTTTTTTAACTGAAAAATTATTTTGATATAGAATGAACATATATATTTGAACCTCATTAAATACAAATGTATTTTATTTTGGTTTCTAAGTTTTTAAACAAAGTATTTAAATTAAAACTGTTAATATACTTTCATTGTTTTTTTTATTATTATGTGCATTTTTGATTATGATTCCATATAAATGTATGTACTTTTTATTCTACCATGTTTTAATTTCACTATATTTTACTATGAATATGTAGAATATAATTATATAGAATTTAAAATTTGGGAAAAAATTTTTTATATTTTTTTACTATACAATTAATTTTATTCGTATAGTGATAATGTTGGTTGAAACATAATAAAGGTAGTTTATTTATTTTAATTTTGAACCTCGAAATGAAAAAAATTTTTTTACTTAAGTCAACTTTTACTTTTTATCTTTATTTATACCATCATGTGTATTTTTTAAATTACAGTTTGATGTAAATAAAATATATGTATTTTAGTTCCTGTATATTGTATTAAACATTACATTTTACTTAATATTTTACATTAAAACAGCATAACATTTAGATTATTGGTAAAACAGTTTTACATTTTTTGACATTTAATGAATTTCTGTGTTACTATAAAAGTTACTTTATGAATGATCATATTCACTTAAAAAGTATTAATACAGTTTTAATTGCAAAGCTACTTAATTTATCCCTAAATTAAGATTCAGGAAACTGAAGCAAGATATGTGAGTTAATGCAATTTTTATTTTAGAAAATCTAGTTTATCTATTTCATAAAAATATAAACAAATAAACGTCATTTATAAAATAAATAACTATCAATTAGGTATCAAAAAATTTTGCTATATTTGTTTCATCAATGTTTAATAATAGAAAAATATAAGAAATTTAATTTGATTTTTGTTAAAAGTAATTGTATATTTCTAATCAAATTAAAAAAATCTCTTTGTAATTGATTGATCCTCCCACTTTGCGATTCTTTACAAATTATTTGCTAGTTCATTATAAAAATTCATTTATATAATTGGAAAATCTTACTAAATTAAAACAAAAAATTAAGTTGATGATTTGGTTGAAAATTAGAAATTATATTATCAAGACTAATTTAATATTTTAATTAAACTTTGAAAATTACAATCAAATAATTTGAAAATTTACTTAGAATAGATGAAAATTCTAAAAACAAATGTAAATAACAAAAGATTAGGATTTTTTATACTGAAAGAAATATATTTATTAAAATATATAAGTTCAAAATTTTTCACAGAAAAACTGTTTATTGAGGAAATAACTTATATTTAATTGCTTCATACTAAAAATTAAAGTTTTTCAGGAAAAACAAAATTTGCTATTATTGAAATGTTGCATTTATAAAAAGAAATATTTTTATAGATTATTACATCAGCTCGTATTTTAACCTTAACTGGATGCTTATTTATAAATGATAATGATTTAAATTAACATTAATTATATTAATTAATTTTATGAAATATTACAAAATGTTATACATATAATTATTTATTTTTAATTAATTATTAATTTATTTATTACTAATTTAGTTTTTATTTATTCATAAAAATAGGGAAAAAAATTGTCATTATATTTTAATCCGATAGATGGCAGCATAAAAAATGTAACAAGTACACAAAGTAATCGGTAAAATAATTGTTACTTTAAAAGTAACTGTACTCAGTACGTACCAAGTACAAGAAAAGTAACCAAGTCCCATCCTTAGATCAGACTGTTATTTGGCGACCACTGGGCTACAAATGTGTTGATATTTTCGCCAATTCTCCAACTGTTTAGCAACCGCATTCTGTTAATCAGCTCTTCAACGCATTGTATTTGTTGTTGTCGTGTGACTTCTCGTACTATTATTTTTGGTAAGTCCATTTTTTTATTTATGCAAATGTAATACTATTGGATAACTTTGTGCTGTCCTATGTATTAACTCTTAATGAATATATTTTCAACAATATATAAATTATTTAATTAGTAATTTGTTTTTTATAATTTTTTTCATCAAAGTCAAAAGGATTGAATAAGGTACTAGCGAAATCACACTGTTTGTTTAAAGAAATGAATGGATAATTTCCTTCATCATGCCAACATTAGATACATGTATTATAATTCAAATCGCTAGTAAAAGTAACTAACGTATTTAAGCGTGTTGTTTTAAATTATATATTCTATAAATCATTAAAATAATCTTTAAATATTTAAAAAAATTAATTCTTGCAATATCAAACCTCCACACAAAAAATCGGAAAGTTATCATTCATCTGAAAAGTTGATCATAAATTTTCTATGCACATTGGATTCTCTTTCTGACATTAAGATTTTATTACTTTACTAAAAAAATTTATTCGTATCTACAATAAAAAATGCGCAAATTTTCTTATTTGTAACTTTCGAAATGTATTTGTTACTTTTGAAAACCTGACTCTTAAATATTTCTGTTCATGAGTGATAATGCAGCATCTATTGCTGTTTTTAAATTATTCGGTTATGTTTTTACGTGTTAGATGTAATCGTAAAATTTTTTCTTTACAGCGAAATTTGAACTTACAATAGTATCAAAGTGTTAATAATTATAGTAGACAGTATTTTTAAAACGGGTAAAAATTAGGCTTACTAAATTTCTTAATTAATCACACTTAATTTCTTTTTAAAATCTTAAATTTCAGAATTTTCTACCACCACAACTTATTTTAAAATCTATTTTGCATTTGTCATTGAAATCAAAATTAAAAAAGAAAATAATATGACATTTAAAGACATTACTTAAAAATGCCCTTATAAAAGTTATCTCTTAGCTCAATGGAATGTTTAAAATGTTTCTAACTATGGGGGTTAATAATAGTAAAATATATTTTAAAAGAAATAAACTTGTTATCCAATTTCCAAAACAAAATTTTAGGAATTTATTATAAATATTACAATAAATGTAAAAACCTTATAACCTTAAAATTGGAAAATATAGAAAAGTTGTTAAATTGATATTAAACATAAACCATTATAAATTTTGAAAAGAGTCGTTCCACTCTTTTATTGAGAAGAAATAAATGTTCAAATTCGTGTGATAGCTCTTCCTATCCATTTGCAGATAAATTTTTCCATATTTATGCAGTTTAAATTAAGTCTCAATATTAGATGGCTAACGGATTTCAGGTTATAAAAATGCCAAATATCCAATATTATATTTAACATCGACAGACATTCAAGAGCGTCGGTATTAAATATAATATTCAATACATCATTTTATGAAATGAGCTCTTATATTGTTATTACTAAATAAAATATTCAGATATATGTATAATTTCCATATTTTAACATAATTAAACAGTACAAGAAGTGAAATACTTCTTGTATTGTTTAATTATGCATTATAATTGATTGTGAACGATTGTAGAAAAATGTTAATTTTAATGAATTGATTAATATTAAATTCAATATTAGTATATTTATCTACTATTAAGAAATTGTATATTTTTCTTCAACTGTCACATATTAAAATGTATATACTTATATATATAGACTGTTTTACTCGTCCATAAAAATTGTTTAAAGAACTTTTTATTTTCTGGGTTGAAATTTTGTACTTCGCAGAATAAATTTTTAAATTCATTTACATCGCTAAATTCTTAGTAAAAAAATACTTAATTTATAAATTTGTTTATAATTTTATAATAAATTCTAATTATAAATTAATATAATATTAAATAAATTCTATATTATAAATAAAATTATTAATTTATAAAATAAACTTTAAAAGTGAAGAATAAATTAGGTTTATCACCTATAACTTACGGTAGGTAACGCACCATCATTATTATATAAATAAGAAACTATAGTGTGATAAAAAAATTATTACTGGTATATAATATCTTGCGTTTGACAATTTAGGTGAATTTTTTATTTTTAATTATCTATAATGTTGCATTAGTTTTTATGCTTCCATGAGTCTTGAAATAAATACGTAACTGAAGAAAAAGATGATTCTTTAAAAAAATTGCTGGTGTTTTTTATTCAGTGCACATATTATGAACTACAAATCTATAAAAACAGTATAAAATATTTTGGGATTTTTAATTTTCTAAGTCTAGATGTTAGCCAAGTGATGTTTAGTCAGTTCAACATTTCGTAGGTTCAAATCCCATCTTGTGCTTAAAATGTCTCGAAATTCACAGTAAAATGTTAAAATAGTCTTAAGTAGCCATCGCGTGCAAACAGTGGTATTTCAGAGAAAGGTAAATAAACTAAGCAATTTTTATTTATGATGTATTTTTTTGTATAGAGTTTATATTGATTATTCCCCTTTTTTCATTGAAGACTTATACATTTTATTCATTACTTTTTTGCCTTAATTTATTTTGAATACTGTCCTAATTTTTAATGAAGCGAATAAGTCTAAGCATATACATGTTTTTCTCTTCTTAAAAAGTGAATAAATTTCAAAATACATTAAAAATGTTTTAATCGTAATTTTCCGTTGCTTAAATTAGTTGCTGAAATAATTAATTCCGTTAAATAATTGGGTGAATAAACGCTTATTTGTAGATTCTAGTTGTTAGTATAAACTTTTTTTTTAAAATTTTCCAAACTTTATCAATTGTTATCTACCATTTCCTGGTGGTGTGTGGACAATATTGTTTACAGCGGTACTTTTATCAAAGGTTTAAGTCATCCATAAATATGTTGACACATGAAACTCGTTCCCTGGGGAAAAGTAATGCATCATTTAGATCCCTGAAACTAATTCTCTTGTTCCGCACCATTTTCTTTGGCGCCTCTTTTCTCCCCCTTTTTTCCGAAGACAGTGCTCACGCAGACAAATTTGTTGTCACTCCACACATACTGGGGTAATGTGCTTTTCTCTCGGATGGAATAATGTGGATTCATTTTAATCACCCAACTTTGAACACTTCCCAACAATCCTTACGCTTATTTTGAATTTCAAGTTCATTTCAGCCGTCCTTCGTTTTGTTATTCTCACCCATTGGAAAACAAAGAAAACTGCTAAAACCAGAAATTGCCATTTTGAAGTCCACCATTCAAAATTACTTGGAAGAAAAATGTATAATTTGTCTATGTGGTTACTTTTAATCTCAGTTTTATATTTTAATTTTATTCTGACTGTTACAGGACCAAATTATTCGTATACCAATTTTATCTTGTGAAAAGCTGATTGAAAAGAAAATGGAATTTAAATTTATTTTATATGTGAAATCAATTTCTTAATTTATATTGTAATATCTCTTACTGTGCGTTTTATATTTTAAAAATAGTTTTGTGTAACTTTTTTTATTTTATTCACCCTAAGGTTGTTCAATAGATGAGTTTAGAATATAAATATATTTTTCAGTTTCATACTTTTTAACCATATAATGCGATTTTATTCAAATTAACCAATATGTAATCTATTTTTATGAACGTAATTATATAAATGTTGTTATAATAAAGAAAATTGAATATATATTATTTATAAATACAGAAGCTCTCTTATCAATTTTTGCTACTTTTGGAATCCAAAAACGCAAGTTAAAATTAATAAAGTAGCGATGTCTGATAAAATATGTTAATTTGTGAAACGTTCTCCTGAAAGCATAAAATTTATATCAAAATGTTAGTTTGTCTAATAAATAATCTGAAAAACTGTCAAACGGAAGTTCTAATGAACTTTTTGAAATGGTAAATTCTAATGAAGTTATAAATTTCAATTCGTAAATGAATATATATATATATATTTAATTAATTTATGTATGTCTGAGATGGTTTTTAAAATCCCAGATATAAAATTATGCATTTTATGTTGCCATGCCTGGAAATACTAATATTTAAACTCGCCCTTTAATGTTAATAATTTTTATATGAAACTGCATATTTGTAATCACTGTCGTTATTTAGGCATGTACAAAAGGGCGAGTGTCAGTAAATTAATCATAAAAATGTCACTAAATATCCATCATCCCGAAGAAATTTATATATGTGTGCAGATAGTACGCGGAAAAATCACACTTTCACTACTAATGCTCAATAGGACAACTAATTGCTGACACAAATTAAGTAAATTTCATTAAAATTGCTGAGCATTCTTACCGAGAAAGGATTCTGGTGTTTGGTTGGCACACCCTTTCGGTGAGTCATAAATCCATTATAAGATTAAATTATAATAAAAAGTATACATTTTCAAATATATATACACTTGTAGATAAATTGGACACCGGATATGTAGCGCATCAGCCGGGGTAAAGAGGGCTTCGGTTGTCCCACCATCGTGAGAAACTTCTACTGTAAGTGTCCTCATTAAAAGGCTCCTCTTGTGTAATACATGTGTCCAGTAAAAGACCCCCAATGGTGTTTCTTTCCTTCAAACATCCGGACATCCGGTGTTATATGGTTCTCCTTCTGGCAGTGAAAATGCCGCACCATTTCTCAGAATACATCTCTGCGGCACAGAAATTTCTTTCCTCTTTCCAGGGTTCGAATTTCGCCCCATAAGATTTCCTTCGAACAACTGAAGGGGATTTAATTGCCGCCTTTGGTGCCCGAAAGTCGTAAAATTTCAAATAACTAACGGGGAAAGTTTTGGCAAAAAAAAAAGTGCATTGGCTTTTTTTTTTTTTTTAAACAAAATTTGACTTTATTTCGACAAATATTTTTCATTATGTTTAATTTTTTTTAACGAAATGAACTTTTTTGTATTGGCTCCATAATTTGAGGAGTTAATTTTTAAGGAGATTTATGAATAAATCAGAAAACTAATAAATTATTCAAAAATAAAACTTTTCAAATAACAGTGTTGATTTTCTATGATAAATGTGAATTAAATGATTTTTTCTTAATAACAATACAGGTATTGATTCACCAAAGTCATTTAACTTTGTTGGAACATAATGCTAATGCAAGTAACAAACACTTTTTTTTAATTTACAAAGAATTCAAGTATTGCTGCATGAATAAAATACTGAGTAATAAATTTTATTTGTTTTATCGGTGGATATTTCATATTTCATTGTTAAATAAACGAATATGCTTTACAAATCTTCGACTTTATCTCAGAAATTAAAATTAAATAAACAAAATAACAAAAAACTTTGCATGAAAAATTGGTATTGATAGATTAGAAGTAAAACTATATGTTTGAGCTACTGATTTGATCAACTGAATAATGAATTGAATCTCCTGTTTTACGAAAAATACAGTATAAAGTAAGGGGACAGATTGTATAAAATTTTTGCTAAATAAATTAATCAAATATTACCATATTTATGTTAATAAGATATTAAGAATGCAAAAAAGATAAATCTCGATAACGATTGTAACCGACTATGGAAATCGTTGAAAATTGTTAACTTTTTAGAAATCATATTTAATGTTTAATCTTGATTTTTTTTTAAAGTTGTGTATCTGCTTAAGATTTGTATAATTATATCATTATTTTGGACTACAAATCTTCTGCATGTGTAAATAACGAAAATATTTCAAAATTATTTATTTATTATTATTTATTTAATTAATTTTTTTGATAAAACTATTCAAATATTATGCTGATCAGTTCCACTTTCATGTATTTGAGATATAAATTTAACTTAGTAAGTACAACTAGCTATTTTTTTTTTTACAGATTATCCCAGTCAAGTTACATGACTATAAAAAATGTTGATATTGATTAAGCAAATGAACATAATCTATTTAAATTATATCCAGTTAATATTGTTTCGACTGATAAATTCATCATTAGGACCTCTCTACTCTCTGGATGCGATCATTTATTATATAAATGCATTTTTTTAATAATCAATAAAAAGCACCTATAACCACCTACAAAAAAATTTGGTTCGAACAAAATGAATGTGTGCAAAGTATTTCGTATATCCAATTCCTTAATAAATTACATTTATTATTACACTTATTACAAATGTTAAGTTATATTATAATTTACTCACAGCAATTTTTATTAGACGACATAAAAATAGGGGGCTGGAATTCTATTATCGTCCATTTTGTCAGGTTAATGGGCAGTATTTCAGGGTTAGAATGCTTAAGAAACGTGTCTAAATTATCAGCTTCTTAAACAACCATGCAGTCTATATTCAGTCTGAAAAAAATTCCAAAACTAATCAAATAACTTTTTTATTTTTAGTTAAGCTTTTTATTCATTATGATTAATATTCATATTATTAATTCATAAATTAATATTCCAGTAGAAAATTCAGGATTTTACAAAAATTATCCTATTATTAATTAGAAGAACTGAAATCTTATAAATAAAAGATACACATTACCCCAAAATTTTATTAATATAATCGCTTAAGGATTTTAATTATAAAAAGAGTTAATAATTTTTAAGCTATCCATCCGATATTACTGAATTATTGAAGTGATGATTCACACACATTCACAAAAAGTATGAACATTTAAACTGTCAATAGTTAATTATAAATTTTAATGTCATTTATTGTGTTATTTAATGTAGTTCACACAAGATTTCATAGCCAAACTCTACCGGCGCTCTAGTCTTTGTTTCAAATGTTCATGAGTTTGATTCTTATCTTGGACAATGATGTTATTGTAGTTCGGAAACCACTTCACATACATTTTTATGAATAATTTAGAGCTTATTTGTATTTCTTTAACCCTGAGAAACTATATTTTATTTTTATAAGATTTCTCTTATTTAATATTTATACAATTTACATTTAATATTCAAAAAATACTACGCCTATCTAAATGCTTATCTCATAGGTTTACTATACATCGATATAGGCAGAGAATACGGCAATGAATACGCCAATAGTTTACCTTGGCGAAGAATAACTTCCGAGCAGATCTGCTTGCGGAAATATCCCCCGGAAGTATCCCCGGACTGTGAAGTTTTTTATGAGTTGACTCCTCCAAATCGAGGCGGAAACTGCCATTGTCTTGCCACTCCAACTGGCGTTAGTTCTGGCGAATATTCAAAACAATATTATTGGTTGAAATTGATTGTCAATGAATCCCATAAAATTAGCAGGTTTGCCAGTTTTGGCGCATTATATCATGAAAATAAAAGTACTAACGCCATAAAAAACAGCCAAAAAGAAGTGTTATAAATTTCCCCGTAATATATAGCTGCACGAATCTAATTACCCCCAGGATACTTAGAATAGGGATGAGAAAAAAAGGGTTTTAGGCTTTTTTCTTCAAATCAAATGCTTTGCGAAAGTGACGCCAGAATTACCCGTTGCCGCCTCAGGCAGAATCAGCTGCCTGGTGATGCTAAACAAATTTTTTTTAACGTTTTAGTGTTCCGCTTTTATTCGCACTACAAAAATATATGAAAATATGTAAAGAATCCCTAGTTCTTAGTAGGGATTCTTTACACCAACTTTTGCAATTTGAAATCC